>JAOUZG010029335.1:1636620-1664980 GCA_026289955.1 Argiope argentata
AATTTATCTATAATGCTTTATAACCTTTATACTTTTTGAAATTCTGAAAATGCATTGTTCTTGTGAAATGTAACCATAAGTAGATGCATTTCATTACAAGTTAGAAATATGTTCTTTCTTAGAAACCTGAAGATAATACAGACCCTTATTTCAAATTAAAATTGTGTTACTTAAGGTAGTGTTAAATAAAAGAAAAATGTCTTTTTAGTGTAATCCATCCACTTGCTGTTTTTTTCATTGTTAAATTAAATGTTTCGCAGAATGCTTTATTTTGAGGATAATTAAATCATTTTAGTATTTAATCCAAAAATGCCCAACTCTTCTGTATATTATTTTTATTAAGTTATGAAAAGGTGTTATAAATTCGTGTCTTTTATGAAAATAACTGATTTATTTCTATTTAAAATAATTTGATCAATATGTAAACAAAAGTTTAAACAGATCAAAAACTTGAAAAACTAGCAAATACTTCTAAGCGTTCAAGAGAGAGGGGGGAGGGTTAAAGTGGAATATTGTGCGGATACTGCACAAAAGTATTTAAACAAAAAAGTGTTCACCAATTTTAACTAGATAACAGCCAACAGAGGCTACAATCACAAGTGATCTTGTTTCTACACTATTAAATTCACAAAATCTCTTATGACTCACATATGAATTTGAGAAATTCGCCATATTTGTCATTGAAGAGAGTAAAAATTCCTAAAGGATTCAATCGTATATATATTACATTTCCTCAGTTCATTAACCATGAAAGAAGGAAATAGCATTAGGATAAGAAACTATTCTAACATTAGGTAAACGCGGATTCTTTTTTTTTTTCATTTAGAAGAAAGTTTATTACATTATTTTAATTCGTCGCATTGCAGTAAAATTTTCTTGGTTTTTTTTTTCAACATGCAATAAGATAAGGTGCTATTTTTAGTTTAGTAATAGTGAAAGTTAACACTGAAAGATTCTATTAGCAGCAGTCATCATGTTTTTTTTTCAAATTTACATTTGGTAACAATATTTACAATAATACACACTTATCATGGAATTTATTTTATATTACTGCAGGATCGTATTAGGGAAATCAACAATCGGACTTAAGAAATTCTAACAGCATTCTGAGAGTTTTACTTAAAATACATTTTCACTTGATTTGACGTATTTGGTTTTGATTAATTTAATAGGGCTGCCCTTATAATTTCTATTGTGTCAAGCCTAAGAGTTATTGGATATAAAGGTGATCTGTGCATTTTGAATGAACTGGAAAATTTCGAGAAAATATATTTACGTGGCAATAAAAGCTCTGAAATCAGTTCTTAAATCAGTCCCCTAATGTTATTTCGCATTAAAAAAACTTTTTTAACAAATTCAGTAAAATTGATGAAAATATTCGCAAAATAGTTCCTATTTTCAAACCAAGACTTTAGAAGGTTTGTTCAACAAATTTAAGCATTCTCTGCTACCTTTTTTATAAGAAAACAAATGTATGTAAAAAAAGTTTATATTTTTTACTTTATGTAACAATTTCCTAGAATTATTTCATATATTTATGTTTCCTATTTTTATAATTATACATAAGCTTTTATATAATCATTTATATTTTATTTAGTATTTTATTCATTTGTTATCATGTGAAAACACATTGTTGTTTTGGTTAAGAGATTTTGGTATCTTCGAAATTTACGAGAAAGATATAAAAATTATGGCCCGAAGGGAAATTTACGGTTAAGATTTTTTAACTTGCTTTTACCAGTATTGTATCACTATTATGCATGCTTCTTGATGACAGATGCATTTTTAATAGGTTGGGTAGAACTATGATATTATAGCTGTTATTTCATCACAAAATCGGTCGAGATCCCAAAATTTATTTGCTAGCCAGAAATATATATATATATATATATATATATATATAAAGAGAGAGAGAGAGAGAGAGAGAAGTCTCGTGATTGTTTGAATTTGGCTATGACTTAAGTTAATTAGGACAAATACTGACTTAAAAATAATAATGTTTTCACAAGTTAACTTGAAATTTGCAATCGTAGATTTGCTTTTGTTTATTTCTAATTATTTTTTCGTATGTGACGCAAAACGTATTGTAGACGACAAAAAAATCTCAACTGAAGACTTTGACTATTCTTTACATTTAAAACCTGAATGAGTTCGAAAACTACATTTTTTGCATTATATCTGTCTGTTACAAAAATAACTCGAAAACCCTTTGAGATTGTCTCATGAAATTTCATAAATGCTGTAGAGCAAAATGCTGTAGAAATTTCATTTGCTGTAGAGCAAATTTGTAGATTTCTATAAATTTTCATTTGGGAATTCCTTCACAAAAAATTTGTCTGTCTAGCTTTAACTGTCAAGCTCATTTTCAAGCTCAAAACGTAAAGAACGGAATAGACAAAACTTTGTGCGAAGGTTTCGGATTTAAAATGTATATTTTAATCAAATTATGAACCAAATATGTCAAAGGTTTAAACTATCACATGCATTTGAAAGAAAGAAATCATAAGCGCTATAATTTAACACAATGAAACTCGGAATATGATCCTGTGATTACAATTGTAGTTCCGTGCAAAAGTCGACATTTCAATTGGTCCAAATTTAATCATTTCAAATACGTGCAAAATATTTCGAAGTATAGATTTCTTAAAAATTACAGATTCAAACCAAAGAATTACATTTAGGGACAGTTATTCAACAATTGCATGTAAAACATTCGGGATTTTATCCAAGGATTTACAATTCTATGCTGGGGAAGGAGGATAGAGCCCTAACTGAAGAGCGAGCCAGAACGTGAGGGGAGCACATTTCCGATGCTTTTCACATTTCATTTCATTTGGTTTTATTTATTACTTTTGCATTATCCGTACTATTTTAATTTGCTGATGAATTTTTCTCTGTACTTAATTTTTGATGTTTTATTATTGCACAGTAATAAAAGTCAAATTTCTTAGATTTTTATTGAAAATAATATATATATATATATATATAACACTATTATACACTATAAAACACATATTATCTTTATAATTTTGTTTTATTCCAACTCTACACAACGGTCATCGGTTTACACGGCGGAAAAGAGTAGTAAAAAAGGGCCGACACATTTATTTCTGAATTTTAATACATTTGACCTTGACAAGAGAAACAGGATTATTTTAAAGTATCTATCTTATATAAGTGATTTATTACTCATCGAAGGAGTCCTCCAAAAGAATATTTACATCAGGGATATATTATCCATCCACTTGGCACGTAGACGCAATTACACTCAATTGCGCATTTACTTTATAATATTTTATTTTATTTATTAATGAATCAGCAAATAACATTTTAGAAGGAAATTATTATGAGCTAAATTAAGACAAAACTTTGGGCATTAATTACATTTAAAATCTTAGTATATATATATAATGAATATAAAAAAAGGATGTATTTTTATTATAAATTGGATTCCACCTTTAGTTTCCTACAGCATTTTTCTCTACTCCTCGCAATTTCATAATTTTTTTCTATTCTCAATTTTTTTTCTCCTACCTAATAATCTGATAAAAGCATTTTTTATATTTATTTATTAATTATTACAATAAAGGACCTGTGAGCTTCACTGGCTTTCGTTGTATCTAAAGTTTTAATAAAAGCATGCACGCTATAATCATACATACAACCTCAACTTTCAAATAAAACGAACTTTAATTCCTATTTTTATACGTAACGTCATGGGCGACCATTGGGCGGGGGATGAAAATTCCTTTTAAAATCCCCTCTTCCTCATTCCATTCCGAAAGGGGGGGGATGAGAGAAGAAAAAAAATCGATGGCAATAATAAAAAACGGCCAATACCGCGGCAGGGAAGAAATCCTCCATTCTCAAATCCCTGTATCCAAACACTTTTAACTGATACGATCCTACTCGAAAATCCAGGAAGCAAAACACGCATTTTACGCGAAATTGCCATCGCGCCTGATAGCGCGTCTTCCTTGCCTGGACCCCCCTTTTTTTATAATCATTTGCTAGATGGACCGAGAATTTAAAAGCCTTATTTTCTAGTAACATTTTTTTTCTTTGAGGAAAAATTCCTGCGTGATGAGGCGATCAGGGGAGGAGTGGCTCATGTGTAATAAGGGGGAGAGATCGTAAAACCCGGCCCATTTGCCCACTGAATTTCGAATGAAGGGCCTCATTTGAGTGACCGTGGAAACGACAAATGAGTAAATCTGTAATGAATTGAGAATTTGTGTAGTTGGATTCATTAACAAAAGAAATTCATCGAATCATCTTTTGTCCTTTACTTATACAAATTCCTGTAAAGAGTTAACGCAATGGTTATTCTTTGTAAATATGCAAAAATGTTATTTAATTTTCTATGCAATTTTTAATTTCATATAATTAATTTTATATGCAATTTTTAATTTCATATAATTAATTTTATAAGCAAAAATTTTATTAATTTTTATTTAATTTTCCATAAAAGTAAGTTAGGAAAGTCTATTCTATTTGATCTATTAACTTTTATGAAATAATTTATTATAATAATCGCAAAAATAGCAACTGATTTGGGTTCAGTTGAAATTAGTTTTATTTATATTAAATTATACTGTCGTGCACATATAAAGGAAAAAAATCGTGGTATTCTATAGCATTGATCAGGAAAATTCAAATTTTCATTAATTAACACTGCAATCGATTTGAATGAGAATGATAAACATATCCCAATTAACAACGCTATTGCTATTTCACTAAAATATACATCTGATTCCATCAAAATGTCTGCCCAAGCAGAATGCAGAAAAAGTAAAGAAGGCATATCTATTCGGAGCAAGCGATGCTCGTCATTGCAGTATTTGGAACGACTTTTTCCATATGAGAATATTTTCCTGCTGAACAATCGATAAAACAATAGATCATTTAAAAAATTTATTGTACTGATTTTTTTAATATTATTACAAAATCAATTTAAAATAAAACAAGATATGGAACGTGATGCCCAAATTTATAAAACCCTCTGTGATTGAAACGAATAATTTCTATAAATTTCAGCATTTTTTTTTGAAATTTTCAATATTTGTCACAAAAATTTGGGCAAGGGGTGTTTTAATTTGAATACATTTATTTAATTTTTCAAGAGCCATTTTATTTTAGTATAGAAAAAGATTTTACTTGTTTTGATTTTAAAAATTAGCTTTTATTTATCCAAATTTTATACCATCTTTAGGCGGAGGGGCCCACAACTAGAAAATTGCATACTGGCCTGGAAAATATACTCCTTACGTGTGCTGATGGATGTTCTACCATTTTTTATGAACTGTGTCAAACAGTCCGCATTTGTTTTCATACAACAATAACAAAAAAAAGGTAAAAACTGCATGCATGTAGAAGTTTTCCAAAAAAATTAGAAAGATTTTTTTTAAAATTCAATCAATATCTATAAAACGTCAACATACTTGCTACAGAACTCACACTTATTATCTGTTGCCAAATAGCAACAGTTGAGAGTACACAAACCACTGTACGAATGTTTCAGACACCATTGAACGTTCTTACAGTTGCATTTGACTCAAAGTGTTGCTAATTAATGGAGACGTAAGATTAATGTTAATGCTGTGGAGAGGGATAGCATTCGATTGAGTGAGAGAAAACAATATGTAAAAAAAGAGTCTAACAGGTGGCATTGGGGACAACATTGTAAGTACTAAGACTTCACCGAATTGATAGTTGTTATAACTTAAGTACTCCATAATAATCTTTTAAAAAGTCAATAATATGGAGAGAGAAAAAAGGTACACAAAGGCAGCTTGTTTCAGTAAAAGATATGCCATCAAGAATAATTATTGTAATTGAAATCCTTGATTAAAAACCTAATTACATATTATTTACAATGGTCTTTCTTTATAGATGAAATATTTCTTTATAGGTGGATACTTTTAAGAAAATTCCAATAAACAATAAAGTGGCAGAAAAACTGTTACACTTATATAATATTGTGTAACGCACCCACGAGGACGCAGAAGTGCAGCAGGAGGGAGTGGCATCGATTCAACTAATTTGTGAAAGTATTCTGTAGACATATCACACCATGATTCCTGCAGGGCAGTCCACAAAGCCAAGGAGGAATTATGCGAGTGGTGGAGATCTCCTAAGGGCAGCACGTTGCAAAACCTTCCTGATATGGCCGATAATGCTTAGAATACCTAATTCCAGAAGAATTGACGGTTGTGGTCAAGAGAGGGAAAGAAATTCAGAAGAATGCTCTTCAAGCCAGTCGTTAGTTACGATAGATCTGTGGGTTGGCACATTATCCTGTTAGAATCGTCCATGTCCGTCAGAATGCCCACAGGATATGAATGCATTTAAAGGTTCAGAAAGGATGTTAAAACCAGTTATTATAGAGTATACACACATCAATGGCCCCATTTAATACCATTTGCATGATTCCCTTACTCTTATAGAGCCTTAACCAGCTTGAACAGCTCTTTGTAAGCATGAGGGATTCATGGTTTCATTGAGTTTTCTCCACACCTCTATACCGCCATCCACCCAGCACACTTTGAAACGCGACTCTTTAAACCAGACAACGTTTTTCCACTCATTAAGAGTCTATTGGCGGCTTTGGCGAGCCCAGGTAAGGTGCAAAGCTTTATGTCACGGAGTAACCAATAGTACACGAGACGGTTTACTCATAACAATTGGGTTAAGTTTCATATTGCGCACCCTGACACTTGTTCATGGGCTTGCATTCAAATCCGCAGCAAATTGAGGGAATGTTGAACGTCTATATCGTGCAACGATTCTTTTCAGGCGTCGATTAATCCCTTCTATCAAGACCTTTTTCAAAGTCAACACCTGTCGGAGATTGGAAGTTTTACTGGAAACCTGGTATTCGCGGTACACCCTAAAAAAGGTTGTGCACGAAAATTCAAATTTCATCTCTATTTCTGAAATGATATATCCCTCTCTCATGCGCCATCAACTAATCACAGTTAAAAATTGATTAAGTCTTGATACCCTGTCATTATAACAGCAAAAATCGATGTAATAACCTCCTCAGACACCTAATGTCTTATATAAGAACTGTCGACTGCATCGAGTTCTGTTGATTCGTTGAACCATTCCATTATTTGTATACGACCTACTATACCAGTTTTTCGGTTTCTGCTACACCTTTTTTTTATGTTCCGAATTATTCATTGCTGTTATTGAAAAAATATGTTGGTGTCATACATTGGATATTTCCTATGATTAAATTAATTTATCTTCTTTAACCATTTTTCAAAATCCCTTGGAAGACAATAGGGATATGAAGAACAATTATCAAGGATTACTTGTGAAAACCACATTAAACTAAATTAGGTCAAAATGTTCATAAATTCAAAATTAATGAAAAATTGACAAGGATATTTTAAAATAAAACAAATTAAAGTTATTTTGTTGATTTACTAAGTTCTTACCAATATGAGAGTTACCCAAGGGAATACAAAAAGGCCATCGGAATTGAATATTTGTGCTACAAACACGATGGTGGATTAAAATATATTTGCATTACGATGGTAAAAATCAAAAATATCTGTTACACTATCCATATAAAAGCTAAAATTTTTCCACCATTTTGGATTAAAAAATTTAATAATTTAATATTTTAAACTTAAACAAAATATAAACCAAGTTTATTTCATGACACAGCATGAATGGACCTCCTCTCGTCCTTCTATTCTAAAAGAAAAAAAAAGAACTCTCAACTTTTTTTTTCAATCGGGACTTTTTTTCGACAGCAAAGGAAAATAGTCAGAATAATAAAAATCATCGGTAGAAGCCCTTTAACTATCTGCAACTTTGTACCGCTAACTTTATATATTTTGCTATAAGCTTAAAAGCCATTTCTTCGTGCAATAATTTTAACGTTTCCTTCACCACGGTTTGCACAATGATTTAGATAATATCTCTTAATTGGATAATTCCTTATTTGTTATGCCTTCACTATATGAAAGAACATATAATTAATAAGATAGTAAAAATGAATTGCTGACGAGACACATGGTGGTCAGTATTTAAAGAATGAAGTAATTTTTTAAGAAAACTTGCTTAATATTTCTTCTTTATATATTCAATTATCAACTATTCACTCAAAAATAAAAAAATTTGATGAGGTTTTTAAGTTTGAGAAACACTAAATCAAAAAATAATCTTGCCATTGAACTACATAAAGATGCGAATTTTTAAGCAATAACTTGATTTATTACTTATTAATCATTTCCATGGTTCTCTTTTAGTAAAAATATTTATTTAGAAAAATAATTTTCAATATTTATTTCTTTATTCTTATTAGAAAACATTTCAGGTTTTAAATGACCCTAATTTCTTTCTCCCAATTTCTATGATGTGGAGGGATTTTAACAAGTAGTCATTCAAAAAAATTTTAATAATACAAAATTAAATGAAAATCATTTTATTTATAGAATAACTAATTTATTTAATCAAAATAAATTTTTATATCACCTTAAATAATTATTTTCTAAGAAATTACTATGCAATAATCCATTTATATGCAGTTTTAATTTTTAAACATTTTGTTTGATAAAACCTGATATCTTGGAATTCTTTTCATGTATTACCTTTTAAGGCTGATTATAAAATAATTTTTTTTAATTTACGTTCTCATCCAAACAATTTAACAGTCCTTATCCAAAAATGTCAGTATAAGTGGGTAATTATTACGTTTGTTAACCACTTGATTTTATGAATAATTTGTATAATTACACTTATTAAGATATTTGTAATAAACCATGTATCGATATATTAATATAACAGGTGTACTTCGATGACTCTCGGGATCGAATGTTCTGTCAAATATGACCTGAGGTGTCACTGTCTAGCTGACTTTGTGAAAAAGACTGCGATGAGTTAGCGACCCAGAAACGTTCACATTATTTGATTATGGTTCAACGGCACAATCTCCTCCCACATTTTTTTTTTAAAAACTCTCAATATAGTTATATTAAGGTGTAATAGTTAGATTGTTGAAAACAAAGAGAATAAGTACTTACGTAGGTTCGATAAGTAAGCCGTACCTGAAAATTTTACTTCAACTTGTATTTCGATTTTGGTGAATGGCCACTTTTTTAGGAAAGTTATGTAAAAATTTTAGCTTCACTTAAATGATAATAATTATTATTGCTTCATAAGCCACGAACTTGATGATATATAGACTCCAAGATTAAACAGAACTTTATCGGGGAACTTTCAAAAGTTTCTTACGCAACAGAATGTTTCATTTTTGCATGTTGTCCAAAAGTGCAATTAAAAACTACTTTATTTAAATATGCGATAAAGTGTTGTTGGAAATATTCGTATATATTCCTAAATACTTCTTCCTTTACGTCAGATATTTTGACCCGAAAGTTAGATTGTGTCCTAAAGATCTGACAATAATTTTTCTTTCACAATTCATAATGCGAAGTTGTCTTTAGAGATATCCAGCTGTAATCTTAATAGACTAATTCACGAGGAAAGTACTTTTCATAAAATTTCTAAGGGATGCGATCATGAGATGACAATTCGGATTTTTTACAAAGTTGTATCCTTAAGGGATTTTGTTTTGAAGATCGAAGGTCACTACGATGTATCATGGGATGCAATTTTTTCACACACTTTTGAACAACGATTAGTCTAAATTGAAATAATTAGGTCTGAAATATTAGACTAACAATCTAAATTACAAAATTCGAAAAATTTTACATTCTTCTTATCATAAATTTAAAATAAAAATAATTAGAGCATAAAAAATTGGATCATAAACTCGGAAAAATATAAATGAAAAAGCAAAGTGTAGATTAAGATAAATTAAGTTAAAAAATATCAGTCAGTACACTAAAAATGTGAATTGCTTATAACATTTTGAATAAAATGTTTCTTCAATATGGATTAATGCGATTTTTTTATACTTAACAGTCGTAACTTCGGAATAATATCAGTAATATCTGAAAAAGGGTTTCATTGTAAAAAGGATTAATCTTCAAAAGTTTTTTCATCGTATTAGTTAGGAACTTGGAAAAATCTTGAGGGTGCAAGAATAGTGCATTTCGCATTAATCGAGCATGCGCCACTGTTCTTCTCAAAGAAAAGCCGCCTAGCATATTCGTCGGGTGTTTTTCTTTCACTTTTTTTTCTTCCCTCTTCTTCTTCTTTCTCGTCGTAAACACTCTGAGGAAAGAAGAAAAAAATTCTTTCTCTGCTCGTCCTCCTACATCTCCACCCCTAAACAAACTCTGCTCGCCTCTTACAAAGTTTGATTCTGATTACAAAAATACCGCAACGCCGATAATCGGAATATTCCCGAATTCCAAAACCTGCCCTATACCCCCCCCCCTTCTTACCCATTTCGAATCTATAAAGGAATGGGTAGGCTGGGGGGGGCAGAAAATATACGTTAGGAGCTTAAGCCGAGATTTTATGGGCCTGCCTTTCGATGATGCGATATTTACTTTATGAACACTCGTGCGGGAATTTAAACATAGTTGCGATTTGTATGCTAATAGAAAAATAAAAAAAATGGAAAAAAATCTGTGTTCCACTCAGGAAACGTTTTGCTCCTTACCGAATATTCGCTCCCAAGTTCTAATGACCCCTGCGATCTGGCAACTGGGCCTCCCACAAACTGAGGGTATTAGCGTTTTTACTTGGGCTACGAATCGGAACGATGTATTCAGATAGATATAGGGATGTCTTTGTATCATTTGCCTATAGATTCTGAGAGTTGCTCATCTGCTTAATGTAGAGTCTGGTCTTAAAGTACCTAGAGGTTGGCTCGTAAAGAAAGAGGGAATGGTTATTATTACGGCGAGGGCTGGTTCAGAATGTGGAGTAATAGGATGCATAAACCGTAGATCCGCTTTGTAATACATAACCGTAAAAATAGAAACATATTTCAGGAGCAGCTTTTATCTCAATTTTCGAGGTGCTTTCATATTTATAAAGACAGAAAATGTATGATTCTAGGTAGCTAAAGTAATAAATTAAATAGAGACTCAATTAAATGTCCTTAAAATATAAAGAATTTGACTATACTTTTACTTGATAAATACTCTAATTATATTCAATAACAAAAAAATTAATTTATATTCCAATTGCTTGAAAATCTTTGATTTAAGATTTTCTATAAAATTTTAATATATATTGTAATAATTTTTTCCCCGATTTTAAGGAATATATTTACAATTGCAAACTTATTTAAGAGAAAAAAAACTTTATTATTGTGAGAACTTAAATGTAATATAAATGATAAAATTATTTGATATGACTTATGGCTTTGGCTTTCTTGAGTAAATAGCATATTTAAAGATTATCGCTCTTAAAGCCATTTTGTCATATGGATAACCTGAATTTTACAAGAAATCTATCAATTTATTTTCTTATTCAAGATATTCGATTTAATTAAATTCAAATGTTTACTTACATACTAATTAACAATTACCATGAAAAACTGTCAAGGCTACTTTTTTACTTATACTTATAAGATATTTCTATAATGTGAATCATAATTTCGATCAAGGTAAGCATGAACATATAAAATGAATTCTCAACAATTAAAAATACTTATCATAAGAATTATTAATATTCGTAGGCTTACTAAAAAGTTCTTAAATTACCTACGGAAGGTTCCATTAAATAGGAATGTAATTACTACCAGTCAGAGAGAGAGTGATCATAAGTAATTTTGACTATCGATTGATCATTGATCCGATTATTTATTTATCAGAAGAAAGTAATTTATCGAGTCACAAACTAAAAAACATCAATTATTAAAAACCTTGAATAACTTTTTGAATGAACACAGTGATGGCATTTTATACTCATCATTTTCAAGGTTTATAAACCTATCAATATGAAGAAACTTTTTTTTAAAAAAACCTGAAATTTCTTGGAGTTTTGAAAAGGTAGTTCTAAAGTGTTTTGCTACTTTAAAGTTTAAGATTTCTCAATAACTTATGAATTATACTTATAACTCTCTTTTTATATTTATAATTTTATGATGCAGTTTATTAATAACTTATGCAAATGTTTCAAAAATACTTTTTTATTTAAAGAAAAAAGTCCCTTTCTTCCTTATTGTGGGTGCGAGTTTTTACAATTCAAAATTTACAATTCAATTTTCAAATTTTTTTTCAATTCAGTCAATACAATTCAATTTTTAAAATGTACTCAAATTTGATTATCCTTTATCTTGCATTGTAATTTATTTATTGATAGTTATATGGTTACTTTTTTGTTTTTCCTTCATTTTCAACCCTGCCTCACAAGTTCTTTTGCAGAATTTTTTTTAGAAAAATGAATTTATGCATAAAGCTTAATGTCAATGCATTGTTTGTTAATTATAAACTTTTCTGATAAAAATTAATGTTTGTCGAACAATTTTCAGAGAAACATTTCGTAGAACTCAATAAATATATGCGGATGAAAGTCTGACTAAATGGACATTAAAAAATTATCATGGTTTGAACGTGAACCAAAAAGAAAATATTAATTTATTACCTTCATCTTCGCTTTTAATTGGTTAATTAAATTAATAACCTACTGAGAAACAACATGGCAGTTATTTTTGTTATTCACTTGAGTTGCCATCAAATTCCCAATTTTAATCTCTTATTAAGTTTCCCATAATAATAATATATTATGTACTAATTTATGAAGCGGCAAAAAAATAATCCTTATTTACTAAATTCAAATACAAGAAGAATCTCGTCATGCTCTTGATTTTGTGCTCCACAGTTTTATATGAGGTAATTTTACTATTCAGCCTTTTTGATGCAAATTAACTATTAAGACTTTCTCAGAAATGACGTTTATTATATTTAGAATAATCGGCAGGATAAGTATCTTATTAATATTTTTAAAAATCTATCGATTTGACATGAAATTAATACATTGTAAGCTCACGAAAGAATTTACATAATTATTAATTCATTTAATTTTTGGATTGTATATATGATTTATGTTATGAAACTTTAAAGATAGAAAATATTTTGTTCCTCTATAATCTTTTACCTTTCAATTGTTCGAAAAGGAAATAATAATGGGAAAAGTAAAAGAGAATAATCATGAAATTGTACTATATAAATTATAAAAATATCATATCATCCCTTTTATCGGCATTCTTCTATAAAACAATTAAACTGATCTGATGAATGAAATTAACTTGAAGCTAAAGATCAAAATTCATATTTCTGTTCATTTCTCCTAAAATGCGTTCTAAAAACATTTTGGGGATGAATTTAATTTATTTCGAAGTTATAAGTCATATTTCTAAGCTAATGACGGAAAATTCTATTAGTTTCAAAACCTTTAATATCGTGACATCTCTCTCTTGTAATTGAGCCCCGTTTTTCTATCTAAAAAGCTTTTCAGATTAAGGGGGAAAGGGAGAAAGGGGGAGAGCGTACGGGAGTTTTAACGAAATTAGCGAAATTTTTCAACGGGCGCGACTCCTTTTCTAAATTTATTCCTCCGTGAATGTAGCTTTCCCACAAGCATACTCTTTCAAAGGAGAAAACAACTTTACTAGGTCTTACAATGAAAGGACATGCATCAACGTCTTGCACACTGAAAGGCGGAAGATGGGGGGGGAGGATAGCACTCTGAATCTTCCCCATTTTTTAATCTCAGTCACTTCTGACATCCTAAATTGTGCTAATGACATGTAGCGACGCTAGCGCCCTCGCACGGACAGCGCGCTATCGAAGGGGACACCTATTTTCGTACTTTTTGTATTTTTATTAGTCTTTCCCTTCCTTCCTTTTCCCTTATATTTGCATTTTGTTCTTCAGCGCTGGAAGATTCAGCCATTACCATGAGACGCATGTTTTCGAATTCTCACTCTCCCCCCTCCCTGCGCTTTGCAAGAGAGGTTCCTCTCTTGGCTTTTCAATCTTTGTAGGGATCTGTTTATAAATAAGGAATTTTACTCCTTTTTTTCCTTCTATACTTTTTTTAAAGATCAAGAGAAATTGAAGGCTAGTTTTTATCAGAGTTTTTTTTCTATTCAGAATCTTTGTGTAAATGCATGTATAATTGCTCGAGGTTTAAAAACCGACAGCAAAGAAAGAAAAAAAATAGATTGAATCTCTCATTTTCCTTTTTCAAGTTAATCAGTTTTCTTCTGGCCAAAAACATTGCAAAATTGCCAGATCTACAGCATTCGGGGGGGGGAGATAATCATTTTGATTTTCATCTAATCTGAATAGCTTGAGCTTTGGCTTCGACATTTACAACATTATCTGATATTCTTTTGAAAAATAAGTTCACTATAAAATATTTCCTAGCAATAAATATTTCTACTTGATGAAATTTTTCTTTTGCTTTATAATTTCATATTTGCATTTATTTCAATGAATCTTTTTTGATCTTAGACTTGCAATAGATAATTATTTTTTCTTGAAAATTCTTTATCATTCATTCTTTATTTATTTCATAAAACATTGATTTGTGAAATATTTTGATAGTGAATAAGTTCTTATTAGAATTATTTCTAATAGGTTGAAAATTTTTATTTTCCCTTCTTTAATTCTTAGTAAATACATTTTCAATAATATGTGCTCTGTGTATTTTAATTATTAACGTTTTGAAGATTTGAGAATTACTGTTTGCACGTTGCCGCTTTCGCTGCAATTTTAAATTATAATTAAACTTGTGAGCAAAATATCAAGTTGTAAAGTTTGTATCAATTTGAGATTTTCAATTATATTAAAAAAAGAAATAACTATTTTTTTACTAGGTCTTCCTTTTTTGCCGATAAATAATTAGATAAATTATTGAATAAATAAAATTGACTCAGAGTTTTGCCAACCATTTCAGTTTTTTTAAAGTATATTTTTTTTCTTAAAAATACAAAAATATTGATAATCTATGCAAATTGTACTTAAAAACTATAACGTTTAAATTTATTTTTTCAACGACATTTATTAAATATTTTATTTTTTATAAATAAAATGTTAAAGAGAATGATTTGGTAAATACCAAAAAAAATTACTACCCTTTTTATATAAACTGTTTTGCCATAATTTTAAGCAAATAAAAATCTCAACATTTATATTAATGCGTAAAAACATTTTTAATGTATAATTATTTGCTCATTATCAACAAAGCAACTACAACAGAAAGAGATTTATGAAAGAAAAAAAATCTCTTACAAATTTCGATAAAAAATTCTCTAAACTTACTTTTCCCGCTATTTTAATATTAATTCATTTTAATATCATAATATTTTTCAAATAAAATTACCTGCTATTATGAATTATCTCTTATAATTAATATCGCGATTATTATCATTTTTTTCAATTCTAATCATTTAAAAAAAACTAATCTTGACCCCAAAACTTCTTTTATCTCCACGAAAAACTAATTAATCTCATTAAATTATTTTTGGAGCTATTTCAATATAGGAAGTCAGTTATAGTAATAAAAACTCGAAATACGAGAATTTAATTGTAATATTAGTAATTTTGGTTCTTAACAGTACAATACCTTGTCACCAAGACAGTTTATACTAAGTATATTGAAAAAAATGTCATTTTGCTTAAAAGGAAGTTCCAAACGTATTCTTAAGTAACGAATTAGATTGACTAAATGAAGTATAATCTTAAAATTTGATAAAGTATCTTCAGGATAAATCGCGCAAATTTTTGAAAATATTACAAGATATATCAATATGGCATGTTCAGAAAATGGTGTTGAACATGCATTTAATCTTTACATTTCCACTAATTTCTTACAGAAGAATTATTCAAGATTGTATTTCATTCATTTAATTTAGGTGCAATAATATCCCAATTAGAAGCAAATAACTCTTTGTTAGAAAATTCGCCATTCTTGTGATTTTCAGCTATTGCTTCGCCAAAAGAAGAAGATAAATGCTGAGCAAGGATCGTCCTTTTCCCACATTTCCATATCATATTACATCCGCTATTTGGTACAATCTTCAAATCTAATTTCCACATGCATGGGGAGTTGAGTAAAACTAGATTTTGAACTGTCTCTTGATCCAAATTCCAAAATGCAGAGAATCATTTTTGATACTCTTCATATTAATCAAGTATCAATATATATATAGTTGGATTAGATTAAATTATAAAACCAAATGAATTTAGAAGAATCTCTTTTTAAAATTTCAAAATCACTATTTCCCAAAATCGAAACAACGAGAAAAGATCAGAAATGGGTAATAACTAATAATTGTTCCTTAATAATTTGGTATAAATTCTCCCAAAGATTTTTATTTAATAAAGACTCAGAAAAGTATTTTAACGTTATAAATAATGGTAATCAGACGCTTGAAACTCTATCGAACTATCATAATAGCTCTAAAATGCATCAAGCCTATAGATAAATATCATTTAAATTCAAAAGTGGTGAATATGCTAATCACCGCCTGTTGAGGATGTAAGTGTGTTCGTTGCGACATTAAATTCCATTATTTGTTATTAAATTTTAACTCTGAAAAAAAATTTCTGGCATGAAACAACACTATGTTGTATTTCTTATATGAAAGATATTCTTATATTTAATTATATGTATTTGTTATTGAATTTACTTAATTTAAATTAAACATTTATATTTTACGAATGGTATTAAGTGAAAGGCTGATAGATGCTACTTTACCAAAAGGTGAAGGCACACCTGTTACTACAAAGCAATCCTATGAGCAAGACTCTGCAATTTATGCTCTTCCCCAACGAAATCGAAATCTCGCATCTTCTTGTCTATTTCACGTCCTCATGCCTTTCCTCGAAGTCTTGCGCTTGGTTTTTAATCCACTATCTCCCTCCCCTCCAACACATTTCACCCCACCGCAGTTTCCTCCAGTTCCACCCGGGGCGAATTTGCCAGTCAGGGCAACATTAGCATAGCCGCATGTTCATTGGCGTAGGGGCGAACCCCCCCCCCCTACAAGAAAATTTGTTCCCCTGCTTTAATGTGTGGATCCAATTTTTATGCTATTTTCTCTTACCCGTCATCCTCCGAAGCGTGGTTCTTGACTTGCTGTGCAATATGAAGGAAGGGCTTGTTTTAAAAATAACAGACATAAAAAATCTTTTTGGACGCAGAACCAGATTGAAGTTGGGCGGTAATCTGCAAAGGCAATGCAACCAATCCAGCATAACTTTTGTCGTTGTTTTTAAATAAGAAATTTCAAGGAAAATATATGCAGGTTGAACTGCGAGTTGCAGCAAGTAATCTATATGATTTTTTCAGTTTCTATAGACTTCTTGCATACCAAGTATTCAAAATAAGTTGACTTCTGAAACAAATCATACGAGTTGTGACATACATTTCTTAGTTATGTACAATGATTAGAAAATTTATATTAAAACAATGAAACTAAATAAAGAAAAGCATATCAAAAAGAGTCAAAAGATGCTAACACTCAAAATACAAAAGTACGAACCCAAATTTTAAATTTTTTTAGTAAGAAAGATCCCATAATTTTAAATTATCGAATCATTACTTCATGTATATTAAAATTCTGAGAGATAAAGAAAATTAAATCTAGGGATACTACAAAGGAAAATAGCGAAAAATTGAAAATAATATCACTGATATTTAAATTCGTTTTTATAATAAGAAGTTTATTCCGAATTTTACATATATTTTTTGAATATGTTAGAGCTAAATCTGATGTCATATCTGAATGAAATAGCATTGTAAAAATGTCCTATCTCGCTATGAAAAAAAAATGGTTGTCATATAACTTAAACTGAAGCTTATTAGAATAATTTTAAGAGGTAGCATAAAGATTTTTTGATAAATAAAAATTGGTACAATAACGTACAATAAAAATTGGTACAACTAACGTTGAGCAAAATTTTTATGAATAATTATTAATGAATGCAATATAAACTGAAATTTTCAATCAATATACTTAAAAATAATTAGAGAAATCAAAGAGCCAGTCGTCCAGTCTCAAACATTGACCGGATTTCTTTCACAGTTGTTATAAATGAAAAGTTGTGACCGCTTTATATATCATTGGGAGCTGTTTCTATGTTTCTTCATCCACTACTTTGGAGAGAAACTGAAGAACAAAACTTAATAATAATTCTATATAAGTAAATATCATGGCGGAATTCCTCAGCCCTAACTATTGAGCAGTTTTAAAAAGGTTTTATTCGTTATTAAAATTCTTGACCCCCTAAAAATCTAAGGAACTGTCTAAACTTCCTTTTATAATATTTCTAGAAAATAGATGTGGAGGCGAGAAACTTTCATTGGAAATAAAAGTTTTCAAAGATCAAACAATACATATTTTATTTAATGAATGTGAATGGCATACTCTGTCCAATTTTTATAAGCCCAGAGTGACGTATAACGCAATTCTTTTGATTTTTTTTCTCGAAAAAAGACGATGTTTACAAAAGGAAACCACTGATTCAATATGAAATTCATGATAATCGGTAACAATAAAGTGAAGTTAAAATTGTCGAAATCGGCATTGTTTTTGATGTTAGGAAATTGGTTCTTTAATTTAGCCACAGATTTTAAATACATAGATGATAAACAACTTCTCTCCAAAGGCACATTGTTCAGATGAAAAGTCGAGACTACAAGCAATTTTACAAACTAAAAGCAATAGGAGCATTTCTATGGAAATCTGTGAAGATAAGTTAAAAACATTCTTTACATATTGAAAAGCGGGCATTCATTGGGGAGAACTTAAGAAATTTAGCTTAAATGAATAACAATATTATTATGTTACTCGCCTTTATTTTTCTGCTCTGAATTTAGAAAATCTTTCAAAGTTTACATATTTACAAAAGTCTACAAAGAAAAGCTATGAGGAGCTTTCTGCATCTTGAGGTAAACATCTTCTTGAAAAGAAAATTCGAATTCTATCCTGAACGGGGAAATAATTTATTTACATTCAGCCCTCTATACTATATTTAGAAAGGTATTCAAAGAAAACGTCTCGATACCAGTCGTCGTACATAAAATCATTCAAAATTTACATACTTGTTAACATTTTACAAAGAAAAGTTGTAAAGATCTCCGTACATGCTCTGATGTACCTCTTCATTCTAAATTTTTTTTTTAATTCTACCCAAAATGTGAAAATAAATTTATTTACAGATAGCCCCCTTTTTCACATTTAGAAAGCTGACCAAAGAGACGCCTCGATATCAGAGGGGTACAATAAATAAATAAATAAACCAGACACAGGAGAGAGAAAAAAAATACCGAAGCAGACAACACCAAGTAAAAATCGTTTTCCTCACCTGCCTGCAGAAGACTTCTCCCTCTCCCCCAAACCGTCTTTGTTCCGGGACAACAATATTTTTAGCATTGACAACATTATTCAGATGCTTCGCGGTACACAATGGTGAATTCTTCTAATGAAGGCAGGCCTTAGGGGGATACCCGAGGGTGCAAGAGGGATGCACCACAATAATCAGTAATGAGCGACATTTGAATGGAATGTCTCTATAAGAAAAATGACTTTTTCTTTGAGTAAAGGTACGAGTATGAGCTCGCTCTATAAGATAAGAGAGCAGGGGGGGGAGAAAAGGAAAATCACAACTTATGATGGATGTGGGATGCAAACAAGATTTGTATGGAGTTACAGCACAAGGTGATGGATAGTTGCAACCTGCGGAATAATTTGCTCCACAAAGAAAAGAGGGTAAATATCGTCAAAATATATCAAATATTTCGCGATATTATGGGGCGTACCTAAAGAAATCAATGTATTATGAAGGCGCCTTTACAGTTAGTATGATCTCTTTTATGTTTACAAATAGTGTGGGTATTTTCCATCAATGTTAAACCCTAAAAATTAAAGCATAATCATATACAACAAGTAAATTAAAGCATTTTACTCCCCCCACCAAAAAAATTGCCATTAATTTTGCGATGTCACTGAAACTGGAGAATACAGTTCAATATCAATGATAAAAAAAATTGTAAGAGAAAGTGAGTTAACAGCTTTACTTTACTTTTTTTCAAATAAAACAGAATATAAAAATAACGTTGTGTTAAATATTTGAAACATTTAAGCATTTTTAGTTTTATTAAAAGAACAAAGAAACATGTGTTTCTCTAAAAAAATTGCTTAAACTTATATTGCTTAATATGGTAAAAAAATTAAATTAATGCTAAAAATTCAATTTTATAAAATCATTAGGTTGATTGAAACTGATTTTTACATTATCTTAAGATAAATTTCTAGGATCATAGTCTCAATTTTCTAAGGAAATGCACGCAGGCTGTCAGCTTCAGACCCAGAAGATCATGCATCAGAATCCCAATTTTGTTTAAGCCAAGTGCGTAAGTCTGATCCTTTTTAAATCTATTGAGTAAAACTTCCTCCCCCTGGTGAATTGATGTCTTGCACTTCATTTGACCATAGTTTGAAATTATGGTTTATCACTCATTATATATCTTACATAACAAATTAAATAAGTTAATCCAACTAAACTAATCTCTTCATCATCTCTAATTTACAGTATTTTGCATTCCATATAAACAACTAAGAGCTTCTTTCTAGTTTGCAGTCTATATGAAAAGAGGTTATTGTTCGAATTATAATTTCATCAAAAAGAATTCCATTCCTTCGAAATTTAATTTTATAATGCATTCATCACGCGTATCTTCATTAAAGCCTTTTATAATATGAATAATAAGCACGTTAAAGAAAATAATATTACGTATAAAAAGTTGCTTTATGCGTAATAATTGTGACAAAAGAATTAAGAAATTCGTTTATTTTATTTAATTTCAGACTTTTTTATGTGTAGGTGACAAAACTAATATCTTCTCCATTTTTTATTTTCACAATTTTGCACTGTTCATAAATAACTCAACGTATCTCCCTCATTTGTAGTTTGTTTACATGAAAAGACGTTATATCTCAAATTTTAATTTCATTAAAAAATTCATTCCTTTCAAACTTAATTTTAGAATGCTTTTATTATACGTAGGCTCATTAAAGTCTTTTATAACATTCATTTAAAAGCATGTTAGAAAAACTAATAATGCTTGTAAGGAGCTGAGTTATTGTGACACGTTTAAACGGCATTTTTATATGCTATTTTTAAAATCATTGAGCTTTGGAAGTGGAAGGTCGATTTTGTATTTTCGTTACATTATTGTCCAATGTTGAAACTGTTGTTCTTCCGTGGATTAGAAAAATTCTAGACCCCGAATTTTAGACCCACTGGCTATGAAATTACAAGGTGTTGATATTTCTCGCTTAAATGCATCGATAATGCTCATCAAATTATCGCCTCATTAAATGCTCTGGGCATTGAAACTGGAGAAAAACGGTTCAAAGGTGACCCTGGCAAACATTCCTTCCAGAAGTGAGATGTGGACTTTTGATGAGAAAAATGACCGTTTGGAAAGAACAATTCATCATTTGGTCATACTTCATGGACGTTTATCCCTGGAAAAGTTTTCATGTGCTTTAAGATTAGATATTAAGAAAATTGAAAATTTTTCAACCGAAATCATTTTGTATTTATTTTTATTATAAACTAATATTTATGTATTACAACACTAAACATAATTTCAATGCCTTAATACAGTTCTTAATATGAATTTTCTTCTTCAAAATATATACAAGTTTTACCTTTAAGGCGCATTTAAAGAATCCTAAAATAAATAAATTGAGAGGCAGATTTTTACATATCTTTCTAAGACACTGTTGCTTCTATTCAACATGTAAGAGAAAATAACTGCAAAAATTGCCTAGCTTAAAAAAATTGGAAAAGTTATCTCAGAAACTTTTTCGAAATGTATAAAAAATATATATCTTGTAAAGAAAACCTTTGAAAAAGAGAAAGACTTTCTGTCTGATCCCGAACAAGATTGTATTACACCGTTGAAATTTCTCGTTTCCTTCTCCATATGCAAAACAATACCCCTGAAAACCTTCATCTTAAAGTAGATGAAAACTCGTGGACTTCCTCGCAATATTATTTTTCAATATACGATGGGACGGTTTAGTTACCTGGCCCCATGCTTTGCATGTGTAGACGCACATATACATATTCTACTTACTACATGCTATAGGCGTTTCAAAGCGCGCTAGCGATTCAATATCCTCCAACTCTTATGGTTTTCTCAGTTTTTTTCCCCAACTTTTCCATCGACATTCTTTTTTACAATATAGTTTATTTCTTTCCAAAGAACATCCTCATTATTCATAGTTGGTAGATCACCGATGGAAAAAAGGAAAGATATATATGTAGACTTTTTTCTGTTTTTTTACAGAGTTCTCGTGTGATGGCTGATTTTTTCATGCTTTATTTTATTCCGGAAAGAGCCAAGTTCGTAATTTAAGATATCGGTTTCTTCGGAGACAGGAAACACTGCATTGATTGCTACGGAGCGCACACAAGGGGGGTAGTTGTTGCAACGGACTCCTTTTTTGCGCCTGCTTCGTTCAGTAACGAGTCTCAAAGACTAGAAAAGTATCTTCTTCTTTTCTTCTTTTTTTTTTGTCTTATTTTCGGTCTTTTATTTCCTGCTGCTTCCAGCATTTTTATTTCTAGACCCCTCACAGCCTTTTGTTCTTTTCTCGACTTGGGCTCTTTTTTGTTCCTTAAGAACAAGCTGAAGCGAAAGATTTAATGAAGTTCCTTCAGAAAACTTCTGTGACGCCGATATGAGGTACGCTTTGGTAAATATGCGTTTCGTTCGCTCGTTCGACCCCTTTTTGCATTTGTCACATTTTTAAAAAATGCCCCTGTCACGTTTGTTAGAAGGGAAGTTTAAGAAAACTTTTGGGGAGAAAGTTTCCTCACAAAACTTGCCTTCTTTTTTGAAATTTTATCATTTTTTTAGAGCAGATACAATAGAAAGAAGAAAGTTTTCCTCTGATATGGATCTGCCGGTATTTAAACAAAGTTGTAGATTTCTGTCTATCGATAAACGAAACAAAGTGTTTGGAGAATGTAAACTTCAAAAATAACTTGCAATTAAAAAAAAATGAGATAAACATATACTGCACACAACATAAATGAAAGTAAATTTTTAACTTCCATTTGGTAAATAATTACACGTATTAAAATATTTGAATATGAATTTCATTTCTTTAAATGTATTTTAGTCTGTTATTTATGCAGAAAATTGGATCTTTGAAATTTGGCATACGATTTCATTATGAGAACTGTAGACTACTTAGCCTTTTAATTATTCGTGAATATAAAGAATATATTAACTTAAAATAAGATAGATAAATGGAATTTAGAGAATAAGTTTGAAACCAACATTAACCATTTTCATTTTATGAAGTATCTTTTCGCTTGTATTAGCTGTGAAGTCAATGGAAGTTCTAATTTGAAAATTTTAGGCTACTTTAAAGTTATATTGTATTATTATTTCTTCAGAAATATATGAAAAAAGATATGTTTCTGTATCAACGGCTGAACATAATATGTATAAAATATCCGTTTAATAACCCTAAATTGAATTATATTTTGCAAGCGAAGTATAAAAATCACATAAATAAAGAAAAAAGAAATTATCAGAAAATGTGAAAACAATTTTTAAAAATTCAGAGCAAAATTTCAATTAGAAATAAGTAATTTTATCAGAATAAAATTACGGGCTTAAAATTGAGTTTTTATGAATCTTAAGAATTATTGATGAGCCTTGATTGACTTTCTTAAAATTCTTTAAAATCCTACGAATTGCATACGATTGGAAGAATTCAAAAATTCTTCTATTAAAATTGCAGGGTAAATAAACTTTTTAAATAACAAATTTTTGAGCAATATAGTTCTTTCCGCCTTCATGTTCTTTTCTGAAACCTGATGAACAATAATTTCATTTTTACAATGCAAATAATTCATCATCGCTTTTAACATAAAGAGTGTTCAAAAAATACTCTGAAATAAAATGTGGAGTTTATTGTAAATTATATGTGTACAATTTTCATCCTCTCTGATAAAACATTTTTACCATTTTGTAATGTAAATTGTCTTTTTATTAAAATATCATTTCTTTTCAGTTTTATGATAGAAAAGTCACTGAAATGCCTCTTAATCATTCAACTATGTTGTTACAACCATGAAAAGACTGAAGCTCAACTTCAAAGCTGACTATGAAAAAGAAAGACAATAGCTGAAATGGCCATGAGAATTTTTAACGCTTTACATTCTTTTACAAGCTAACAGGAAATTTCGATGGAATCATAAGCTGTTTATAAGAAATAATTCCTTCAACTGAAATATTCTGTTTGGTCATACAATTTAAATCTTTTTTCAATAATTTTTGTTCACTGCATTCAGTTTTCAAATAAAATGTTGTGTAAATGTTATATTTTGTATCTAAATTTAAAAATGTACACTTCAAAAAATGCTTTAACGTGAAAAAAAATTTACATTCTGAAAAAATCTTCATTAACTTTTTTGTAATTAAACCTTATAAAATCATGAAATAAAATAAACTATGAAAAAACATTAAAAAATTGGAGTGACAAAAACTTTCAATAACGTTATGTTCTCAAATTCCGACATGCTTTTTCCTTTCAATTTTACCCAGTATATAAAGAATTTAATCCTATTTAAACACAAAAAAAAGATTGTGAAAAAAATCCCCATCTTATCTTTAGTAAAAATATTCAGTTTTTATATTTTATATTTATCACTTATTATTATTTATTTTTATGTCATATTTATTATTTGTCTAATTTTAAAGTTTTGAAACATGGAATTTTTTAAAATGAAATCCTTGATAATTTGATAAAATTATTCATTAAAATCTTTAATTTAAGGGAAATGTTGTCTTAAAATTGAAGAGACAGAAATTTAACGTTATAATATAAATTCCTTGCTATATTTACAAAGAAATTATTCATTAAATATTTCAAAGTTTATAAATTTTAAAAACTGGAAAACTATTATTATTAATCGCCAAATTTAGTTTAGTTGCATTAACCACCCATTTTTAAGCAATAATTTTGAACAGCTATCAGAAAATGAGAATTACACCTAAGCTGTCAGCCTCTCTCCGCAATTATACATCACACTAGCGTTTGGACATTTGACCCTGGCATATTTAACGTGCGCACTGTAAATCATCAAATTTTAAAAAGAAAATATGTGAACGACTGTTTTTCATAAATTTATATTTACTTGAAATATTTCAACTTTTAGACCATTTCAGAGCATTTGTACATTCGACAGCTGATGAGAACTAACTATGTGATTTTTTAAAAAATTGTTAGAACTTAAAAAAATTATATCTCTTGTAACCAGAAGTAAATAACTTTTAAACTCTTCACATAAATATTTAAAGCCTTGCGAGCATCATTTTGTTTCGCATATTCTAAGGAAAATAATTTTTATAATTTCTCGTTATTTCTTTTATTTTTATTTTCCAGTCTTTTGAAAAAAAAGAAGAAAAAGCTTTTGTTTTTCGGTAAAAATTGCTATCTTATTTACATTTGCAAAATCTATCTTATTATCTAAAAGACTTTTAGATAAAGATTACATGAACTATCCGAAAAAGAGAATTCCGAAATGCATTTTATTTCATTTTTGCGAGAAAGAATCCATGTCTAACGCACACTTTAGGCGCGAATTGCAGACAGCCAACCCTGTAAAGACCGGTGAGTTATACAACATAATCTGGGGAAAAGAAGTTTCCTTTTAAAACTTCCCCAGCCCCTTTTGAATAACAATGTTATTGAAAAGTGAAACGATAAAATGGATTGGAAGAGTACATAATAGATTCGCGGCAAATCGGATTGAAGGGTTTGTGCCTTGAATGCAGCATTTTGACGGGATTTCACATGAAAATATTTCCGAGAAAGAACGTAAGTCGCAATTTACAACTTATTTCAGTAAGATGGGGAGGTCTTGGGTGCGCATCTTTGTCTTCAATAACTCTATACCCATCCCTTTATCACAGCTGGAAAAAAGCCCTTTTCACAAAAATCAATTTTGTTAAAAAGAATGCTTGCTTGAAATAATGATAATAATAACAAAAAAAAAATGTTTGAATTCAAGATGTAGACTTAAAATGAATGTTCCTATTTATAGCTGAATAGAATTTATAAGTATATTTTTACTTCCTTGCACTAGCAAAGCTTTCTGCACTTGGTTTTGCCAAAATAAAAGTTGAAGGTTTTGCTATATATGTATACTGTACACATCTCTGGGTTTTAACAGTGAGTTAGGTTTATCTAAATCATTTGAAAGCTAAACACGGAGGCATATCTTAATTTTTTTTTCTACATAAGAAATCGAGTTCATAAAAATTTGAAAATTCACAAGCTAGACAGGTGAAATTTGGTCTTTACGTATAAACTATTAATTCTACCAAATTTTTGATGATATATATCAAACAGAAGTCTATCTGTGAATGGCCTTTAGCATAAAAATAAGTTAACTCAAAATCACTAGCGAAATTCGATATGTGATTTTGATTCAAAAACTTTAGTTTATATCAGTAACATAAAAGATCTATTTTATTTACTGCTTGATAATGCACATTTAGGTTTTCTTTTAAGAGCTACGAAGCTTACTACAAAAGGCGCTATGACTTTAAATAAGTGAGTTATACCAGTCATAAGGCCCAATGATTGGATAATCAATTCTTAATGAAATCAGGTCATAACGATTATGCTATCAAACCTCAAGATTCACACCGTAAATTTTAAAACAAGGTCAAAGCAAAAATTTACAGGGTCTCACTTTAAAAAAAATAAAGAAAGAAAAGATTGCGATAATATTGCTTTTAAAATTTTCTAAATAATCAAAGTTGAAATAAGTAAATTTAAAAAAAAAATAGTGCATATATGAATAATTCTACTGGGATTTATTTTAAGATGAGACTAATCATATTTTTTAAAAAAAATTAAAACCTCATCAGTGAATTCTATTTTTTACTGATTTTATAAACATATTTATTTATTTCATTGATTTAATGTACAGACTGAATGCTATTTTCATTACTTTTTACTGGTATTTCAAATTTTTTTCTTTTAATGTTTCTTTTACTTTACAAGTATGAACTTACATTGCAAAAGACAGTAGAACAAAATTTTGATTTTCGTCCATATTTATCGCCCAAAATGGCAAAATTGATAGTATTCACTTACATGGCAGTGTCATCAGAAATGGAGCATGATTCAGTTCATTGATCAAGCGACATTACGGTCATATAGAGTTTTTAGAACAAAAACGAAAACTTTAGTTATTAGATTAACCCTAATTTTGTAAAGAAGATACTTTCATACCATGCAAAAGAAACATAATTGAATTTAATGATCTGCTTTCTTATTTAAATTGCTTATTTAAAGGAACGGAAGGTAATGTATCTGTATGTATATATGTCTACTCCAGTATAATGTCAAATTTTATTCATGTCCCAGAAATATGCAATAAAGACTATCTACTATTCTCCGCTTACACAATGAGACAAATTTTGATATTTTGCTTCCTTCATTTTTTCACACTTGTTTTTCATCCCAGCCTAACAAAATTTGCAATCAATCAGAACGTTTCATATTTATCATATAATTTAAAATAATATTTTATTTCTTTATATTCATACCCAGGTCATTCAAAATTGGTTGCGATGACAAAATTAATGCTATTAATATAGTGACCGACATCGGCAAATAATTTAATAAATGTTATTTACCAATTTAATAAAAAAATATCCTGACTATAAAGAGATTATAACTCTAAAAAGTTTCAGAAATAATTTTTCCTACGCCTTTTTTTATTATTTGCATTCAAATGAATGCAATATGTCTTTACAACACCGCTAATACTACTCTTTTTCCTTGTATTAAATATGAATAAGGATTACATTCACTTATTACATTAGCTAGAATAATGATAAAAATAAGTTTTATCAAGCAAAATATAAATTAGGATTAATTTAACATTCACGATGTTGGCACTTAAATGTAATAATCGTGTACTACTAATGAATGAATTGCCAAAAAAAAATCAAGTAATTTTTATATTTATAGGATAAGAAAAGAGATAGATGAAACATGCATGGAAATATCATAATACATCTATCTATTTGAATATTCAATTGATATTTAATAATTGAATATTTGTTTTTAATTATTTGATTGATTATAGAGAGAATGTATAATCAATTCAATAATTAAATCACCCCAAACATTTCGTTAAATTTACCATGAACTCAATCAAACAATTAAGTGAATGATAAAAATTTACAGAACAAAACGATGTTAAAAGGTTAGAAATGAACAACACATTTATGAAAAATTTGAATACACGTCACTAGTAGCTCAAAACATTGCATCTTCATGCAAACATCCATCGTAAACACAAACTTCAATCTTACAGAAACCAAGCATCCAAAGTAAGCAACCACAACAAACTAATAT
>JAOUZG010029335.1:1665380-1682032 GCA_026289955.1 Argiope argentata
TAGTTCAACACCCTTCCCTTCGCCTTAAAAAAATGTAACTATTTTTTTCCTGCGTCTGCATTCAAATGAAAAAAATTCAAATTAAATCTTCTTCTTTATCTTTATCTTTTCTTTTCTTTCTTATCTTCTTCTTTTCTTCTTTATCTTATCTTTTATTCAACCAAAAGGTACTATTAAAAAACATAAAAAATTTTAGATTTACCAAAACCATATTCTTCAATTATATTTATTTTTAATGAAGTTCTGATGTTAATTCTGAAGTTAATTTTTTAAAATTATTCTTTAAAAAAGCAAAAAGGAATTCAAAATTCAGTATTCCATTTTATATACTTTTTTAATGATTGGAATTTTTAGTGGCATGTATTATTTATTCGAAACTTGATTCACCTTGGCATGCTTTCATGCTATCAAATATGAATTCTTTGCTTTAAAAGAGTTCTATATTTATCTATTCTCGTATCTATTTTATCTTATCTATATTCGTATCTATTTTATACCTTAGCATAGCCATATGAATTTCCAAATTTATATTTGACTGCTTTCTTTAATGTCATTGAAATATGAATAATTTTTTTGTTTTAAAGAAAGAATTTGCATGTTGTTGATCTTGCATGAATTTTGTGGTAAACCTTTCCAAGTTAAATACTTAGAATTGTATTTCATTAAAAAAAATTTAACACATTTTCATTTGTGTATTAAACAATAAATGTTTCAAAACACATTTTTATTTGTATCTAAGTAATAACTGTTTTAAAATGCATTTTTATAAGTACGCAAAACAGTACAATAAATTACAGTACAATAATTAATAAATTTAAAATTATTATTTTAACCTTTTTTGTCAATTTTTGATTTTCTTATCATTTTTCCATCCAGTATCTAAAAGAAAACTGAATTGCAAATTTTAATTTAATCGATGCTCAACAGATAATTATGCTCCGAAAATATCAAAATAGTTCATTACTACGAAGAACACTCAACTGTACGAAATTTGTACTTTAGAAAGTGAGTGCAAAATCTATTACAAAATTCGATCGATCAAAACATGAAAGCTTTTGATCACTGATGTTTTATTAGTTTTATAATGATACACGGTTATACATTTATATTTGTTTCATAACGTTGATTTGATAACATCTGACGACATTTAAAACATATGTTTATTAAATTCAGTTTCATAACATTTTATTCACAGAAAAACTTTTAAAGCTCAAGTAATGTCTGTTTCAACTTTTATATTCTATTTTGCAATCCTTTTTTCAATTATAAGGCCTTTCCTACTAGAATATTACCACTGTATAGAGCATACATGTCTTAAGAGATAAAAATAAATTTTATCAAATAAAAGTAATTAATTAAAAAAATTACTTTTATATATTTTGCTTAAATATTTGTATTGAGAAATTTTAATTCGTTAATTTTGCATCTCTATTAAATATCAAGCCTACGTTAAGTTAATTCTTATGTATTCAGTAAATCATCAAAATGGTGTGAAAAATTTATTGTTTCACATAAAAAAAATTCAGAAATTTAGTTTAACTTTTTTTAAATTTATAAGAAATCCTTTGAAGTTATATCTCGGATGCCGATACCATTGGAATCATAGGACAGAGAAAAGAGTGTCATGATTTTATTTTATCAAACGAAGATATGAAGTTGAAGTTACCAGACATCTAATAACAAAAATACTCATTTATTCAAACACCAAAGAATCATGATTCGGTTTTTACAAACACATTCAAGTTAGAGATAAAAAGTAAAACTTTTCAATCTTGCAAGCACCAAGCATTGAACTAGGACACGACAGATTTTATTCTACTAAGGATCTCTAACCTATTCTACAAGAAATCCAAATCTTACAAAAGAGAAAAAAACTCTTAAAGAAACATACATAAAAAAAGAAGAAGAATGAACTGAAAGATCCACGTGGCAAGCTTTCCTTGAGTCGCGTGGATTCAACACCCTTCTCCTCTTTCTTAGAGCATTTATCCCTCCCCTCCCCTATTTCTTTTGCCGTCGATAAATACTGCTATTTTGACGCGCCAGCCTCCAAAGATAGCAAACATACGTATTTCAAACTATTATCTGGAAGTTCACAAACCAATGAACTCAGAAAAACCACCGCAGAAGGGAGGGGGGAGGAGGGTTTAAAAGCGGGCGGAAAGAAGGATGCAGAGATAAGATGGAGGTTTTGAGATCCCTGACCTCCCTAATTCGGCGAGGGATTATGTGAAGTATGGTACACTACCCTAGTTTGTAAAATTCTGGTTCATTGACAGTGCGTCTTCTTTCATTTGCAGAAATGTCCTAGTTCTTGGCACGCCGCCTAACGGTTTTCAAACGAAGTGCGAATGACATTTACGACGCTAACGACAGTTTATGTGTTTGAATTTTGGTGACTGTGCGTTTGAATGACTTTTGGGGCAGTTCTATTACTTTGAGCTTATGGTAGAAATTCAGTGCAATCAACCTTTTATGCTAAACATCAATTCAGTTACTTTAGTTGCCTCCAAAAATGTTGTAAATCATCGATACTTTTTTAACAAAAAATAGGAAAAGATGTGATTGCTTTAAGTTACTTTGATAGTTTAATCGATTGCTAAAAAGCTTTGTACTTTTTAAAAATTGAAATTGCTATTTCATTCACAGAAAAAAATAAATGAATGAAAATTGAATTTATAGTATTAAGGGATTTTAATTTTTATTTTTAATAAGATACATTAATTGTATGTCTTTAAAAAGTTAATCAATTATCAGTCCTTCAATCTGTAATAATTTTTGAAAATAAAGACAAAGCAATTAATTAAATGTATAAATAACTATACAGTAAATTTTTGACAAAAATTCTCAGAATTGTTTTTTAATTGCATGCATTGGGAATATTAAAAATTATGTTTTTCATTGTCTGACTTTTTCCAGATTCAATAAAACCATACACGTCGAAGTAATATTATATATATATGGTTTTCTAAAGTCAAAAAATAATTTTTAATCCTTATGTTCTAATCTGCATGCAATTTACTGAAAAATTGTTTTAGTAATTTTGCAGAAATATGCAGTTTTAGTTCACAACTTACAGCTGCATATTTTCAATATTTGTTTTTAAAAATTTTGATTGTCCTTGTTGATAAAAGTAAATAAAATAAATTTTTTTAAAGTAAAAGAAATAAAAAAAGTAAGTAAATAAATTCAGTAAATAAATACTTTTTTCAGTAAAATATCTTCAACATTCGAAAATTTAAGAAGTTTTCTATGAGTGTGCAGAGAACCCAACATCAAAATTTTGATTCAATTTTATCTTTGTATTAATATTTCTCCATTAATTTGATGCGCATTACAGGTTAATTGTTGTATTTTATACGTTTATTTTAATTGACAAAATAGATTGATTAATCATTGAAAGATGAAAGAAAGAGTTTTATTTTGCAGAAAAGGATGCATGTTCTACAATTCAGATTCTTATTCAAGAAAAATACTTCTCTACATTACAAAACAATGTATTCTGCATATTAATAAACACAACATTCACTTAAAAAATACTTATTAATTTAGCATTGTAATATCAATCAGCATTTATTCCAAATATCAACTAAATACATACCTTTTTGTTTAAATAAAGAAGATAAAACTTATTAAAATTGTGGGAGTATTTCATGTAATTTTAACAAAATCAAACAGAAATTTAAAGCTTAAAAAGGGACTTTTTATTATTTATCAATATGGTCAATGAATTCAAGCAAATATTCTCCTCCAAAATCAAATACGTATTTTTCTGTTTTTAGTTGCAATTAAAGTAATTTGAGTGCTCTAATATGAAAAAAATGGGGAGGGGCATTCAGAATTTCAGCCTGTAACTTGAAATGAAAAAATTGTAATGTTACTTCCAAAACGTAAGAATGGTTTGCTTTGAGATTTTTTGATGGATAATTTTGAATTCCATCAAGTTAAACAATTACACAATATCAAGATTACGCAATTTACACTTAAATATGAAACTAATTCCATGATTATTTTCAAGTGGATATTGAATTATATATCAAATAAAATCCCATTCATATATTAAAAAATATATACAAAAATCTTCATTTAAATATGCACATAACATGGGCACAATCTCTTGATTGAAATTTTTTGATTATTTCAAAATGCAATGAAAAAAAATTCCCTTCTTAAATTGTTTACTCATTTTTCGATTAACCAACAAATAACATATATTGCCGGCTTTCTGGCACAGAGGTAGCGCGTCTTCCTCGTGATCTGGGCTTCCCGGTTAGGGCATGGTTGTTCTTCTGTTTTCTATCTGTGAGGCGTGTGAATGTGCTCCCTTGTAAAAAGGGGCTGTGCGAGCGAATGTGATGAGTGTGTAACTAAAGTCGTATTCTTGGCTCTAGTTGGCGATACTTGAAACAAGAGACGCTTATTTCGGTTTAAATCCACTAATGCAGCAGCGGGCCTGTCCATGGCACGTGCTATTAGTAACTACAACATTACATATATAAAATTTCTATTTAATATTCCAACATATAACCCCGCTCCCCAATTTAAATGGATTAAAATAACAGGTCACAGATTTGTGATAATAATCACATATTGTAAGGAAAATTATATACAATACATGAAAAGAATATAATCACTTTTCTTGTTTATTCCAATACTGATAAAACAAACTTAATAATCAAATTACATTTTTTTAGAATTTTTTAATAAGCCTTTTTTTTCAAATGATCACTAATTCAGGATTTTCCTCAAGGCTCGCTGCCCCTAAAAACTGTCGTGAAGTTACGAAGAAGCTTTAATCTAACTACATTAACCCCTTGACCTAAGAATTTATTTTAATTCATGATTAGATAAAACATCCTAATTTGAGCATTTATTATTATTTTAACACCTATAATAATATAAGGGCGTTTGAAATATTGAGAGATTTTTAAATGATTTTTGCTCTTGAAACTTTTTAATACTTTCAATTGATTGCAAATTTAAAATTAAAAATGCCATCATTCGAGGCTTGATTCAAACTCGTCATTGTATGCAAAAAAGATTAATTTCAGATTGAAAATTATCAAAATTTAATACATGAGATCGAGATACAAAATTTAGTTATATTCTGATTTATAATATTATTTTTCTAAAAAAAGAAAATAATAAGTATTTACTTAAAACTAAATGGCTTGAATATAGCTGCCTAAGGAGCTATTAATGTAAGAAGTTCTGTTAAAATTGAAACTGTGAGACATGGGTTTAGAATATTAAAAAAAATATTTAGTGAATATGCAATTTATTAGCTAACAGTGCACGATAGAAATATAAACTATATTGTCCTAATAATTTCCCTGGCTATTTCCATTTTATATATCATAAATGTAAATTGATAATATTTAATGCTAGCCAACAAATTGCTCAATCGTGTGCGAATTTTATTGATGCATTCGAACGTCATCCGGCATAATCAAACCGTATTCCGCGGCGCTATCAAATCACATTTCAAATTTAACAACAAAAATAGTTTTGGATTTAGGAACTTAAGTCTTTAATGTGATATATTTTGCTTCATCTCGTATTATATATGATTAAAAATAAATATAATTTAAAATAATGATTTATAAAGACATGTATGCGAGTGATCTTTCACTAGGTAAATGAAAGCCTTTCCTTTTTTTCATAAAAGTTTTATGGAATTAAAAAAAAGAATAGTTTTTCTAAGAAACTTAGGATTTCGAAGAATCTAGCTGTAGCTTCGATAGTGTCTTTTATTATGAGTCATAATTTGAGAATCCCAGCTCAAACTTTGTATTTTTATAAAATGTACAACTAAAATGCCTTTTTTTTTGAGACCCTTCAGCCAATTTCTTTTCGATTTTGTTTTTCCACTTTCTTATTTTCAAACCCATTAAATTCCACTTTGCTGCAAAACGCTGTATTGTATTTAAAGCCCAAGAAAATTGCGGGAAACCCACTTTTCCGCAAATAGCAATGTGAAAGTCCCAGCGTAAAACAATTATTTCATGCTTGGTTTCCTATAAATCTCATTAATATAGTAAATATTTGGATTAAATAAATCATTGGGTTCTAGGCAAAGCATTATAAAGTTACCAAGAACTTAAGGTTGGTAACTTTAATAACAATAATTTAACTTTAACGAATACTAATTTGAGAACCATTTAAGAAATTATCTCCTGTTTGACTTCCAGCTAAACCACATTTTTCATTTTTAATACTTTCTTCCTTTATTCTTCTTATTTATCTTTTCGATCTTCTAATTTCTGTTTTCTGCCCTGCATCAATCTAAATAATTTCCTGAAGAAAAAGAAATAAAATTAAAATAATTTTTTTTTTTTCAGAAGAATATTAAAAATTTATCACCCCAAATGGGTTCCCCCCCCAAATTAGAAACTCCCACCATTCCACTGCTCAATTAAGCCTGTTTCCAAAGAAATCGTTGCCACTGTATATCTCTCACGCTTCCCTAGTTTTCATTCCTTTTGTGGCTCGATTCAGTCCAAGATTTTAAAGCCGAGCTTCTTTTGAGGACACCTTTTTTTCCCCTTTCCAGATCGCATCTTTCGCTTCTTTTCCAACAATCCAGAGACATATGGCACTAATAATGCGCAGGAACCGAAAATAAGGCTTCCATTCCAAGATTTCGCTCAATGAGAAAAGAGCGACTTTATTGCCGCTAACATCTTGGTCTTAGTGCTTTATCTTTCCCGCACTCCTCCTCCTCCTCCCAGCAGAAGGAGTTTGTGAAGAGTTATTGCGGTCAATAATCGATTTCGACAATTATAAGTCTCCCAGATCGTTCGGTTGTGGAGGATTTTTGAAGACCTCACCCCCTCTCTCTTCCCCTTCCTTATTTCTTCTTCACGCTGCCGCAACCTCATTCTTATCTCGCAACTTTTTAGGAACCATGGGTAATCTTTGGAAGTTTTAAGAAACTTTTTTTGAGTGGGATGAAGTAACAGATGTGTTTCGAAGTTCATTGTCATTATTTTCCCTTTGGCAACGGAGCATCGACCTTGGAATGAATGGCATCTAAAAGACACTAAACAGGGGAGGGAAGATTTATTCTTTATTTCGTTGATGGGCATAGTTTTCAATCCAATGACTTTATATAGCTAGCTAAGTGGCTAATCACTTCATTTCATTGACATAGTTCTTAATCCAATGACTTTATGTAGCCAGTTAAGCTGCTAAATATAACTTCATTTTGTTAATGCCATTCTCAATCCAATGACTTTATGCAGCTAGTTAAGTCTCTAATTAACTGAGACGCTGATTAGAATAAATCTTCTTTCACATGGAGTCATTGATAAATGATGAGAAATAAACAATGTATTAATATTATATGCAATTGATTCGGTTATTATCAAAGCTATGCACAATTAACTATGTTGTTAAATATAGTAACTATGCACTTACAAATTATAGTATTCTATGCGCTTACAGATGTTGATTTGATTCGATAATTTTTTATTCTTTTGACAGTAATTAATTTGAAGGAAATAGGACAAATACGCAGACAAATTATAATACACTATAACTTACAACAAATTAGCTCACAATGATAGCCATCAGGAAACAGAATTATTTCGTAATGCATAATCTGTATTTTGAATAAAATATATATTAATTACAGCAACTCAAAAGCGGTGATGTGTTTCAATTTCGTAACAAAATTTGTAATTGTGAAAAAATGTAATATGGATAAGGATATTATAAAAGTCTTTGAACATTAATTGAAACAAATTAAGAAATTTCATGGATGATACAGAGAGTTAATGGTAAATTGCGGGAAATAAAAGAATTTCAAAAAATTTAAAAATCAGAAAGGGAATATTTCAGTTTTATGTGTTTTCATAGCAGTAACTATTATTTACGAATTTAATTTTAGCATACTTCTATTCAATCATAATTTTTTTTTGAAAATATTATCTTAAGGTTAATAAAATTTAATATTTTACAAATTATAAAATGTTAACAATACACTCCAATTACAAAAGGTTGCAAATACTACATAATTTTTGTCATCAAGAACAGGGAGTCGGTACCTCAACATTTCGGAAAATCGATGAAAATGTCGATTTTCTGATTTTTAGTGAATAATGATCCTTGAACCTTTGACTTGTTAATCTGAAAATTTTAAAACAATTCGACTAGTATTTAATGAGATATGGAACTATTTTGTCTAACGCGATATCAGCTGGCATGCCCATTTCCTGTGTTTACATCAGACATATTTCATGCCCGAGTAGCCAAGCCAAAGCCCCCTTTTTTCAATGAAATAAAAAGAAGGATAATTTGAAACAGTAACTGTGAATCCTTGTTTGTTTATAGTTTTACCGCTTTCGTTGAGGTTTTTGATTGAATTTATCTTTGGCTATATTACAATCATTTTGAAAGCAAAACTGCCTTTTTCAAGAATGCTGAATTTATTTATTACTTACCTGCCTTTTAACTGGTTTCAAAAATGCCTCGCATTAAAAGGAAATTCCATTCTCTTGCTATGAATAATAATACACCATATTACCTTGCTATATAATTTTTTTGTACACTTTTTGGTCAATTTCAAATAAGTCGTTACTGTTTATGTTAATAATGCTTTGATTATTTCATCTACATATCTCAGATTAACACAAAACTTTTATATAATTATGCTTGAATAATAATATATTATTTAAAATATTATGTATTTATATAAACTATTTCATAGTGAAAATTATTGTACATATGTTTGTTTTTCATCGCATTCCTTGTCTAGAAAATTTACCTACTTCAAAATGGCTGATTTCATTTGAATTTCAATTAAATGGCTTAGAATTTTTACTGTGTATCATTGGTTATGTGATAAACAGAATTGCAAATCATTTTATAAACATTTTTACTAAAAAAATTATTGAATTAAAAAAAGTGAACACTTTATAATTTTTTCCTTAATTTTTCCAATAATTCCTATATTTGGTAATGGTCATTAATAAATATGATAATAATGTATATTAATAAAATTGGTATCTTAGCACTTGCAAATGCCATATTATTTTTCTGAAAAAAATCTTCTTCATTTTATTATAATTGCATTAATTTTGTTCTACTCATTCTTAGAATTAGGAATGAAATTGTTAAAATTTTGGTTAGATTTTTTTTTCTAAATATGTTCTAAGTGAAAAAATCTGATATTTTCCAAAAAATTTCACAAAATTTTGTAAAACCTTTTTTTCACAAACTAATATAGATATCAAAAATTGAATCCCTATTTTTGCTACCTGCATTGGGAAATCCCCCTCAAAAAATTTAAGGAAAATATTTAGAAAATTGCCGAAAAAGAAGCATTTTAAAAAAATGCTCAATTTTTTTAAAAAAAATTAAAGTATTTAAATTTGTAGCTTTTCAATTTGAAAAATATTTGAGAAATTTCGGTTTCTACACAATTAGCATCTATCTATCACAAAAGTTAATAATTTTATTTAAAATTGTGGAATTTTTTTTTGTTACCGAGTCCCCTTAATTGAATCCCTTTAATGAATATCATATGCAAATCTCTTAATAGGTGTGTATGTTTACTTGACAGAGGGAAAAGAGTGAATACTGTTAGCCTTTAGCTTTATTTCTTTCAGTGCGATATAAATGAGTCACTTACTCCATAATTTAAATCCATCAATTCTGCATTACAATTCGTTTACTTGTCGAAAACTTAAAAAGGAATTTAATTTAGGATGAAAATTCATTGGTTGATTTGTTTAACGTTTAAAAAAGCAATATATATAAACCCGTGAAAAATTTAATTACTCATTTATTTGTCTAAAAAGCTCTCTCATTCTTCTTACGGAGATAGCAAAATTTGGATGTATAGTTGAGAAAAGCTTAAGAATAGAAACTGTTCCTCTAAGATTTGACCAATTTACCTGTAATAAATACAAGATGCCACATACAGTTTTTAAAAGACTAAAAGCTTTTAATTTCAAATAATCCATCCATCTTATCAAAATAGCTTTAGAGCAGAAAAGTGATCATTTGCCAAAGAGATATCACTAGCGAGGAAGATTAAAAATTACACATTTTGAAATGAAATCACTAGCAAAATAATGATCGAATCAGACCACAGAATTATACATTTAATATATTTATGCGGATAGTAAAATTATATAATTATATTAACATCTATAATAGAATTCTATTTTCAACAATGTATTTTCTATTTAATAATATATTTATATTTAATTTTTTTACTATTTATTTCAGTTTATTTGACAAATAAAAGTTTCAAAACTTAATTTCTAATCTGAAGTTTATATAACTGGAACTGAATACTTTTTTTCTGTTTTTTTTTCCTTATTATTTTTTGGACAAATTATCAAAATTAATATGAATTTATATGCGCATTTTTAGGAACTATAAACTAATCATTTTTTTAAGTTCAATGCTTGCAACTTAAATAGAATAATTTGACTGGATTAATAACAAATTTACTTAATAATATCATAGTTTTCATTTAGATGCTACTAGATTTGATAATCAGATTCCTGAACGGCATTTATAGAACTAAACGAATAAACAAAAATTAATATCCTAAAATTTGCCGGAATACTGTCCATAATTGGAGAAAAAGCATAGCACATTAATTTAAACAGAAATTTGGTGACTCATGAATTTATAATAACAGCGAAACTGTAGCAACAATTCTACAATAGAAAGATACTTCATAAACAGAATAAATCACTACATCATTTGTGTTAAAAAATTCAATTTCCAGCTGTTACAACGTAAAACTTAGGCGAAAATTACCAAATATAATAAAAATTGACTTATTACTGGTTGAAGTTATGACTTATACTGCAACTTACGAAATCCCCTTTAAGTCGCGTTTTATTGTACAGTCAGGTCTCTTTTTTTTATGCGGATTGTTTTTGTGCGCTTTTGAAGTTATGCGGTTTGTATTTCATCCTCCAAACATTTCTAGATTTTTGCTATTATTATTATTATTTAGCACTTAGATCAAGGCATAATTGAAAAATCAAAAAAAATATATTATATCAAGACAGCATACAAATTGAATAAACTAGAAAATGAGTCCGTAACAGTAAAAGATGTGTGGAAACAATTTTCTATTTTTGATTGTTTAATTCATGTTGCTCAAATAAGACCTAGAACTTTAAATGCCTGTTGGAAAAAGATTTGGCCAGCACTTGTAACAGACAACACAACCACTCAAACATCGACACTATCAGATGAAATAATTAATTTGGCACATGAAATTGGAGGAGATGGTTTTATACCTTAAGTCACAATGATATAGATGAATTGCTTGTAGATGATGCATTAAGTGACAATGATATTATTTATTTAACTTTAGATCTAACTGTAGACGGCGTCGTAGGTCTAGAAGGTCTAGATAATGGTGAAGAAGAAAAAACAACTCCCCTCACTGGAAAATTAATTCAAGAAGGCCTTCAACTTTGCAGTAAATTAGTTAATCAATTTCTTATTAATGACCTCAATTCTGAACGAGCCTCTAAATTACAACGTGATCTGCAGAATTGCATGTCTGGATATCGTGAACTATATAAAAAAAAATAAAAAAAAATCCTCATCGCATAGTTTAATTACTGATTACATTGTCAGAAAAGGAAGAGCTACACAGAGCGAGAATGAAGTTTGTGAAAATCCGTGGCCTTTACCGCAAATATCTATTGCAGAGACAGTCTCTTCTGATGATGATGGTCATTTGGAACCACTTCGCAAACGGTGCAAACCATTATCAGATAGCGATAATGATTAAAAATTCAAAACTATTTGTATTACTTTTCCATAAAATAAGATGAATTAAGGTTTGAATAGATTTTTTTAAAGCTTTTGCATTAGTTTCTTTCAGACATTCGAAGTAATTTATCATGCAGCCTATTTCTTTTCATTTTTGCATTTTTTTATGGGGATTTAAGTTAATTTTCCTCACTGTATATAAAATAAAGAGTATGAACTGAATAAAAGAATTTTTTTATTTTAGTTTGAATTTTAGTGATTTACTTTATTTTTTTGTTTTTGTTAATGGTAAAATTATCTAGAATCAGAGAATTATATTATAGAAGATGAAGAAATTTTCTGTTCTAGAAATAATGTATGAATGCCTTTATAAGACTATTTTATGTTAAAAATATTTTTTTATAAAACTATATGTTAGAAAGATAAATAAATTTACATAAATATTTTGAAAATGTAAAAATAAAAATTTTCTAGAATAAAGAAGGGTTTTGAAAAAATAGTTCAAGACTTTATTTTAAAGTGCTAGCATTTTTTAAAACTTGTCTTTAAGATCATTTCATTTATTTTCAACGTTTTCAAAAATGTTGCTAATAATCTCGCTATTAAACAGTGAAAGCCGTTTGAAAACTTCCCTATCACTTTTGCTAAATTGCCATACATAAAAATGCTTACGAAAAGCACAGTTAAAACTAAAACTAACAATAGAGGGCAAATAATTAATTAAAAAAAGGATGAATAATAAGAATTGTTATTTAGTTAATAAACGGTTTAAAATTATTTATATGTAAACAATATTAAGAGCTATAGGAAATGAGGATTTTTAGTTTATTAAGCCAACTCCGCTAATTCGGCACTCATTAATCGTAGGAAACCCAAGGGCATTCTTAGTAAATATTGTTAATTTTTATTTCGCAATCTGATAACAATTACATCCTTGGTGGAACCCTTGGTAATCCGCCAGATTTTTTTGTTTTTTCTTCAAGTACTAAGAATTTTCTTATGTTGAGATTTTATAGTTAATTCTTAGTAATTATTGTTGAATTTTATTTTATAGTCTAATGATAATGAAACCCGTGATATATCCCTTAGAAAACTCTTGTTATTTCATGAGCCCGATTTTTAATTTTTATTTTCTGTTCAATAGCTAAGAATTTTCTTATGTACAAATTTCTAGTGTCAGCAGAGCCTATATAAGTTTTTTTTTAAAAAAAAAAACTCGATAGCATCGCATAAATATTTTGAACGCATTAAATATATATTTGACACAATAAATATCTTTATTGAAAAATTTTCTTTTCAGTTTTATTAATATAATTTCTCACAAAATTTTAGGATTTATTTCCTTTTTCTTTATATTTTTAAAAAAACTAATAAACATTTTTGGTTTAAAAATGAATCATGGAAGGAAAAGTTTAAGAAATATTTTCTTGAAACTATGTTTCATTGGAATTCAAGGCTAGAAGGTATTTTAATGCGAATATTATCGTACAATAACCTTCAATAGTCTTGCTGTCAACCATAACGGGAATTTCCTGCAATTTCCTAGTCTTAATCATTATAAAATCTTGGTTTAAAATGATATCTCTAAAAAATTAAAGAAATTATAACAAAATTATATGGATGTTCTATATTCTTAAAAGTAATTATTAAAAAAATGTATGTTTTGTATTATAATATCAATTAAAAAAAAACAGAATTTTCTTTAACGGAAAATGTTCTTCCCTTCCTTCTGGATCCCACCTCCCCGATCCTGAAGATATCCGCATGCAAGAGACATGAAAGGCGAGTTTATTTATTCATGGTTCGTTAGTCTTGGGATGAACCACAAAGAAAAACTGTCTCCGACTTCTTGGTCATTCACACCTTGAGGCATTTGAGCGGAAGAATCGGAGGCACACTTCTTTATGTGTAAGGGGGAGGCATAATGGAGGGCCTGCCACGCACCCGGCGTTTAAGAAAGGATGTGCCCGAATGAACGCAGGCGGCGCGTGCCCATTTTTTCGGGGCTCTTTAGCAATATGGGTTCACTGATCTTTCTGATGCCAATATTATAACCCCGATTCAAGGCGATAATTCGAGGCTTCCGCCGGAATCTTTGAGGATCCGAGTTCGTTTTTCAGGTGAAGTGCCACAACGCATTTGGACACTGGCAATGACGCGCGTCTTGGGATGACAATTTGGTTCGTACTTTGCATGCTTAAAGTTCTTAAATGAATGAGAATTTTTCTTTCTTTTCTTTCATACATTATTCTGATATTATTATGTTTGTGATTTGTATTAATTAGAATAGTCAATTCAAGTTGGAAATATATTTTGACTGAAATAATTTTTTATCAAATTTGACAGTAATTTGATGTTTTAGCATGTGTATTAACAAAAGGTTCGAATGGGATTGCATATTAATAAGAAGTTAAAATATAATCTACAATTTGAATTTATTTGTGTTAATATTTCAAAAAACTTCATTATTACTGAATTAATTCTATTAGATGAGATAAAGCCTTGTATCCTAAATAATCAAAAAGTTTTTTTTTAATTAATCTAGATAATTATTGTTTTGCAATATAAGCAACCAAGAATTTATCTTACTTTTGTTTTAAATAACTTAACTGTGAAATATACTATTTATTATGAAGTCTCATTGTAGAAATGTATTCAGAATAATGAACGTTGCTTATCAAAAACATTTATTTATTTATTGAAATTAATTTAAAATAGTTTAAGCATTTATATTTGAATTATTATCACTTTATCCATTTATATTTATTTATTAGATATTTATTAAAACTGTTAAATGATAATATTGAAATTACTCCATTTTTATATCACAAATCTTTTGTTCTATCGATGTACTCATTGATGGGCGCAAGTTTTCTCAATTCGAATCTATAAATAAATTAAATTTTTATATTTCCTCCCATACTTTTCGAATGAGCCCAATTGCATTGTAATATATTGAAAATAATTACAATGCAACGAACTAACATTTATTCAATTCTTGCATTGCAAAATACACACATTTAGGCACTGTGTGAAATAGAAAATCATTCCCCAGATAGCTCCCCATTTGTATGCCTGCGTTCAATTTGTAAATATTATTTAAATAAATGGCTTTAGAACTGAGCATTATTCCATTCTCCAAGACTCTACTAATTCCAGTTCCAGATTTTTCTCAGGTCAAATTTACAAATAAATTAAATTTTCATACTAATCCCCACAGCTTCAACTTCAAACTGTTCAAATTCCATTGTAATATGCCAAAAGTAGTTCATTATGCATCGAATCGGCCTTTATTCAAATTTGAATTTGCAAAATACATGCATTTAGATGTCGTTTACAATAGTAAACAATTCCCTAGATAGGTGCTCGTGGTTTCCATGCTTGCGTTCATAGGTTTGTTTTTAAATAATTGGCGAATTGAAATTTTAATAGAGCTCCAAAATAATCCTCAGAACAGTACAAAATTGCTGATAACTTAAAAATTAATTGACATTTATATTCCAACAATAATTGACATTATTTTATTCATTTTATTTCAATCAATTTAAATACTGAATTAAAATTATAATTAGGTACTCTTTTGATATTCGCAAATGTAAATACTGAGAGTAAAAATTTTAATCATTTATCAGTTTTGATACTTTTTTTTATCATTTTTCTATTTGCTTAAATATAAATTTTTACATTAATGTTTTACAAACGATTAGTTTATTCATGTTTTATAAGGAGGGTGTGTAATTATTATTATTATTGTCCTCTAGGAAAATTATAAGAGAATGAATCAGATTTTGTCAACGATAATACCAGAAACGTATTATTTATTTATTTATTTCGGCTGAAGAATTCAAAAACTAATTTTATTATTTTTAAAATTGTAGCTCCTTAATTTTATTTGGAATTCTCATTTCCCTTTACTTTGAAAAGGAAAACTGAGTAATTATGTTGAATTAACAAAACAAAGGCATATTGCAATAATCTCATGTTAATCAGCGTTTTCTTATTTGTTTCCAACATCTTGGCCGTGTGAAAGATAGTTAATTACTTTTTAGAAGGTTAATAACTTTGAAATGCAATAATGTAATCAATAAATTATTGCATTGAATTGAAATTTTTCTCTTTTATAACCATTTGTTTATTTCACAAATTTTTAGAATTCACAAAGGAGTAATGTCTTCTCTTCTTTTTATGCACTATATTAAATTATACACATTTACTAAAATGTTTTAATAGAAAATTAAATTATATTAATCAACAATTAAAATTTATAATTTGTTCTGCCATTTATTAAAACAAGATTTGAAATCCAAGATATTTATTTAAAAACATAGATATAGTGTTGAAAACCTTTTTTCTATGTCACTTTCATATAAATAAGATAAGAGCATATCTTAATAAATAAATAAGAGCATTTTCGCATTTTTTTAAAATTAACTATTTCATCCTTTTTTATGAGCAAACTTAAATTTCTAGGATTACCTACTTGTTACTATGACTCATAAAACAAAGAAATATTTTTTAAGAAAAACAGAATTGGATGGTTAATTATCATACTCTTAAAAACGCATGAGCAAAACGGTAGATTTTTTTTTCTAGTTCAATTTGAGACAAAATAAACAATTCCTTTAACGTTCTAAGTAAAATAAAATAAAAATTCCATTTTATTTTACCGTTAAAAATTTATCAACTTCTAAAATGCAATGCTTTACAGTGCATGATTAAAATTTAGAGAAATTCAAAGAAAATAAAAAGGAAATTTGTCGAATTAAATTTCAAATTTTTAAATGATTTTTAAGTATAAAATTTTTTTAATTACCGATGTAATGGCCAAGATTCATCATGCCTGAATATTGAGGAAATTAAACTTTTTATGAATAACAGATATAACACACACACACACA
>JAOUZG010029335.1:1692032-1713989 GCA_026289955.1 Argiope argentata
TGTTGACTCCGAAACAGCTCACATTACTTCAAACTTATACAAACACCCTACAAGAATAAATATACCATCAACTGTAAATTCTGTTATGAATTTAATTTTTCATTCAGTAAATTGTATTTATTTTAAACATTGTAGCAAAAATAATTACGGAATCAGAATTCTCATTGCTCTAATATGTGTCACGCAAACAAATTTTTAAGCAATTTACTGTCGCCATTTCTAACGAAGTATGATATGATGCATCAATCAGAAAGAAAAAAAAATCGGGGTCTCATATTTTGTTTCCTTTATATGAAGTGTTTCTTTTACTTTTCCACTTGCAATTATTTATTTCAGAGATGCAAAATGTTTTGTAACTCCAGGTATAGAAATTAATTACAAAATGTGAATAAATGCTAATCACAAAGGAACTTAGATGAAAGCAGCAATACAGAAAATTTTTGTAACAAATAGATATGTAGAAAATTTAAAACAATGCCTTTAAAAAAGAGGACAAATTTTCAAAAAGCTGAAACAAAAGGATTTTAAAAATAATATTCACAAAGGATGTAGATTTCTATATGATTCGGGATTACTCTGCAAAATTTTAAAATTGTGAACCGTTGCATCGATTTCCCGCCTTTCACGATTTCGAACTCTTTTTTTTCATATTAGTTTATAATTCTACCCAAGTCATTAATTAACGGTAACTAATTTTTATAGCGATTTATTGGTTTCCTGTGATTAGTAATAATAATTTATTTATAGTATTAATGCTTGTTTACTGAATTCTAAAAAAATTTCATTATTGAACTACCAGAATGTTTCTAGCCCTTAAAAGGATTTTTTTTTCATCTTCTCTGGCGAATTTCACTTGTTTTTATAAATTAGAATTTTTATCAGCCTGTGTATCTGTTCGATATACATTTTGGAATCGGTTTTAAAATAGTTCAATAATTTACAATTTCCCAATCAGTTAGAAATTTTAAACATAACTCAGAAGAGAATGGAAGCTCTTTCTGGTCTATTTCGTATAAATTTTGTCATCCGGTGTATTTCAAATGAAATTTCATGTAAATCTAAGGCGAAAATTCACACACATAATACTAAAGAGCATAAAATAATTATTTAAGTAAAAATAAGATAGAAAAAGACATATGACCTCCTTAAAAAAGGCGTTATAATGAAGAGCTTATCACAACAAATAAATTTGATAAGATTTCGTAAATAGAGCTAATTACTAAAAAATGATGTTACATTACTTAAAATGTTTCTAATAGAATTCTGTTCTATCCATATTCTTTTGCTTGAATAAAAAGTTATGTAAGTAATTATATGTGTATTACAAATTAAGAGATTCTATTTTTACCAAGTGAGAAAATAATTATTTAAGTTCGAAAAATTTAATAACTTCTTTTTTCAAAACGAACTGAAAGCATAATTATTTCATCTAAACTCATAAAGATTTATTTTATAGAAATATTAGTATCACCTAGTTTTACGAAGTGAGATTAAGGGTTTAATGCAATTAATGATTAGTGATTAATGCAATGGATTTGATTTAAATAAAAAAAACATACATTTTTTTAAAAAACTAAATTTTTAAAATGGACTTCAAAGTATAAAATAATTTCATTTGGGCTCATACAGATTTATATTTAAAAAATATTTTAAATTTCCCAGTATAATTTTATTTTTAGCAATTCGTTATTTTACACAATTTTATAATAATTATTACCATAATAAAAGTATTATTGTCAAATGTTTTTGAAAAATAGCTATATATCTTTTTCAAAAAGCAATTAATTAATTTTTATAATTAGCTTTTTCTATGAAATTAGTGCTTGTTTATGATAAAATTATAATTTCAGTCATTTCTTATAATTTGAAAAATAATTTTTTTTTCTTAATTCGTGCAATCAATAAATACCAATTCATAGGCATCATAACAGAATTCATTCATAATACATTATGTATATATTTTTTAAATTTAATAATGCTGTTAACTGCTCATATAACAAAATGTGAAAAATTCAGTACTAAACGTTGTAAAACCTTCAGGTGTGGAAAATTAAAATGTAAAATATCAAAAACTTTTTTCACTATTCTAATCGATGTTAATTCTAGCGGCCTCTTTGCACGCTCTTTTGAAACCCTTAAAGAGTTTCCAAGTGTTTACAAGTTTATAATGCAGAAAAACACGGTCCTTTTGTCACTTAAACGCGAAATAATGGGTCTGAACTTTTTCGAGCATTTTCATTTCCCATTTTTAGGGATCAATTACCAAAGCAATGAAGTAACATAATTAAAAGCATGTATAGTGGACACCAAGCCAAATGTAAGGAATTAATTTCAAATTTCAACAATCTATATTACAAATACGCAAATTATTTCCTATTGGGGCATTTTTTAATTTACTTTTTGCTGGTCGATATAATTCATTTGAAAATGCAATAGGAATTCTATTATTTTTAAAAAATATCTAATTCTAATGCAAAAAATGGTGCTATGATTTCATTTCTAAAAATTCCTGCATCATCTATACTCTGATAAAACCATTATTTTAAATTGCCATTAGCTAGAATTTCAATCGGAGGGCTGAATGAAAACTCAAAGCAGACCATTGTTTAATCATTGCTGCCCTACACAAATCGCATGTAAATCCATAACCAAATTGTTATTAGAAATATCGATATTATAAATTTTCCTTGCATTTGAATTAAAATTTCACGCCCTGATTATTTTTTTAAAAATTTTAAACTATATTATATCAATTTTATATAAAACAAGTAATTAAAAAAATCAATTCCTACTTAGGTCAACAAAGAAAATTTTTATTTCGTGACTTTTTATTAAATCATTACAATTAGTATAAATAATTTATCAACAAATTGTTGATTTTCGAAAGAATTGAACTTGCATTCTTCAACTTCACGCGAAAAACTCAGAAATTCTTGCAATTTACCGATTGAACTACAGCCTGCTGGTTTCAATTTTCATTAAAAACTGCTAAAATTCAATTTAAAGTATTAGAAATTGATTAAATAGAATTGATGGATTAATATTCGAAAAAAGTGTTAACATCGTGATCCACTACAAATTAAAAAATAAATATATTTGAACTTGAGTGGTTGAATAAAAAGTATTTTATTAACCATTGAAAATTTGAACAAAATATATAAATACATATAGTGAGAGTATGAACTAATAGTAGGAAATGAATAAATATTATCTAGGATATAAAAAAATAATTTTATTTTTGTATTATATATATATTATTATAATAACCACTTTTTAATAGATACATTTTTTAAAAAACCTTAAAATTTAAAACCTTAACCTTGACCTAGAAATAATCCTAAACTACAAAAAATGTAGTAAACGAAAATATCTCAAAGTTAACAAAATTGTCAGAAAAAAACATGCTCAGTAACTATAAAGCTTATATGAAATATCAGAAATACAAATCTTTGTCACAGTTTTGAATTCCATCTTTCAATTTTCGGTATCGAAAACTATATTATTTGGTCTTACTGCTTGTTAAAAAGTACGAATAATTGTTACTGATAAGCGCAGTAGTGCTTATGATGTGACAGAACGTTCAAAGCATTTTTAGCTAAGCTTAATATCCATATCAGTTCATCTAAAAAGTACTGAATATTTTAGATATTTCATTTATAAATTTGTATAGCATATTTATAGAATATAATGAGTACATATGAGCAATATGTACTCGGATATTCATAAAACTAATGTTTGAACATCATATGATTTACAATTATATATTGTGTAGTCTGAAAGAAGGAAAAAAAAGGAAAATTTTCTTTCAAGAATGCTAACATTTTAATTGATTTTTATCTTTTTTTTAAAAAGTAATAAATACCCTGTATAAAAGAAAGCTTGAATAAATCTTTCAACTAAATACCTTAAATAGTAACTTCGAAGTTAACATTCCTTAAAAGAAAAGTTTGAAATCTAATTTTCTTCTGTCTTCCATTAGAGTTCAAAATAATATACATATATATTAGCTTCAACTCGAAACGAAAATAAGAGTTTCTAGTTTTAGAATTTCCAATTACATACGCCATGTAATTACCTATCGGAAAGCACGGCGTCTTTTGAAAAATTGAAAGTAAACAAACCTACAACAAAATTGGAAGAGGGAGAAAAGAAACTCTTTTTCTCTCAAAAACTTTGTTGCATGGGAAGAAAGTTACTTTAAAAGCCCAAAATAAACAACCGCTTTTAAAAGGCATTTGATCAAAAGTAACTGAAACGAAGGTTTAAAATCCTTCCGGCTAAAGGCAGAATAGAGGAGAGCGCTACGGGGGAGCAAAAACTAAAAGCAAAAAAATGCAGATGTCAAGTAAGAAACTAAGATGATTTAGTACAGAGGGCACGAGAAACCATTATGAAACACGATAACGTCTAATGGTCTTTTCTTCCCAAGAACTAGCGAAGGAGGGGGAGAGGGGAGTTTTCTGGAATTTTCTTGATGGAAGCAGATTTCATGCTCTACCCCGAGGCTTATTTTGCATGTTCTTTAATCTCCAGGACCCCCTTTACCCTGAAGAAGAACAATTACTGGTCAATCGATGGCAACAGTCTCGAGTGGTACTACGAGCGCGACATCTGGGGACGGCCATTGAAGTGTTTTTTTTTCTTTCCTTTTTCTTTTCCCCCTTATTATTCTTTTCTCTTACTTCTCTCTTTTTTACATTTCTGGCGGTATTTCATTCGACGCAGTTCCCCGACTCCGTGCTCCCGACTTTTCTTTAAATAACGGCGTTTCATCTTCTCGTCCAATCTCAGTCTCTTGCTTCCAACTGCCCCCCTTTCTCTTATTCCTTCATTTTTTAAGGGTGGACAAATGAGAAAGCGTTCAAAAATTGCATTTCTTTCATTTTGCCGTTTTTCATTTTACTTCTTAGATTCTTTCATTTTTTACTGTATTAATTTTACTACAACGTTTTTCATTACGTAGTGCTTTTTTATTTTAATGCCAGATTTTTCTTTCTCTCAGTAATAACATTTCGTCTATTTCTCATCCTCATCCATCCACCAGTCATTTGTTTTTGTTATTCAGATTTTTAAGAATAAAAATTGCTCAATTTTAAGAGATAGCTTAGTGATCCTATAATGGATGTTGTCTAAGAATCTTCTTCCAACCTCCCCCCCCTCCCCCTCCTTTTTCATCATACTCATAAAAGGAATTGTTTTCCATGCTCCCAATAAGCGGAATATTTCGAATTTTAAAAGAGCATATTTTGCATAATAAGAGCAGCCAAATCAGAGAAATATTCTCGAAATCTTTTCTTTTCGAAAAATCTACATTTTTGAAGAGCAGTTTGTTTTCCAATTGCTCCGACATATTTTGTTCCTGACTAATCTCAAAGAAGCTGGATTTTTTTTTCACATATGACTAGTTCAACATTGAAAAAGTTCTTCATCATCAAAATCTCATCAAAACTTTAATTGGTCATGTATATGCCGATTTAAATGAAATTTTGGAAGGAATGTTTTACACTCCTCCCCTCCTCGACTGCTTTTAAAAATAGATGGAACTTTCAATAAAACTTCTGATAAAATATGATTCACCCACAATTTTATATAAAATTATTCATTTATTTACTTATTTATTTTACGACAAATTTCTTTATTTAATGCTGATGAGCAAAATTTGTTTTTATATTGCGGACTACTTAATACTTTTTCAGTTTAAAAAAACCACTTTTGGGTAATCTGTGTCATTTTCTATTTCTTCTAATAATAAATAAGAACGTACGTCTATTTATTGACTACAGGAAAAACTGTTTGATCTGTAACTACCAAATTTGACACGGATATATTTTGGATTATTTGGAATGAGCAAATCCAAGAGATTATGTTACATTTCAAATTAATTAAGTATATTAAACGAGATTTTAATTATTTTTCCTCAGACTTAATGATTTTCTCAAATATTGTTGCAAAAAAATCTGATTATTACCTCATTTAAAAAAATTTAAATCCTCTTTTTATTGATACCTATTTAATTGGCTCCAAATTTTCGTTATATTTTAAGAATTTATTCAATAATATTCTTTGCACAAATTTCAACAGTCGTTTCCCTTGGGCACAGAAATTCAAATCGTTTTCAATGTGTCATTAATAAATAAATAATGGTCCGATTTTCTTTTATTGTTGAAAGTTGAGGAAGAAGAATTCTCTTTGACATCTCTGCAGTTTATGAGAAAAATAAGAAAGTGAACTTGTCAGTGTAAGATTATTAGAATGCCAAGGTTTTAATATCTATACCAATAAGGTGCTTAAATATACTTTTTTCAATGAAAAATGAAAGATAATTTATTTTTGATCGATTTTAACAAAATCAGTACTCTCGACGTATCCATTGGTATTTAGAGGCAGCTAGTTAATTACTAATTTAGTAGATTATTTAAGATCTGATCAATGCAGACAATTTGTGAGAAATGCCTCTGGATCAACAGCATCGACAACTGAAATCGTAAATTATATTGAAATGAAAGCACCTGAAAGGAATTTGCATGCGCATTACGTTGCTTTCAGAGACGAGTCTCGATGGAGACGGTGCATTCGTTTGGCATTCATTGCACTCTAAGTTCATTACGTGAAGGAATTTAAAAATATTGCGCATTACATTATTATTAAATGAATGATTTTCAAATAAAAAGTCATAAAATTGAATGAAGGAAATCTTTACACACACTTTTCCTTTTTTTTTGTCAAATGAATTAAAGCTTTATAACTTTTTAAAAAATTTACAACTCAATTAATTGATCCTATTTATTTTTGGAGGCAGTTTTGAAGAAAATGAATTAAAATTAACCCAATTCGACGTACTTAAAATGTATTGCAAGATAAATTTGTGAAAAGAAAACAATTGAGTTTAGTAATAGACATCCCGATAATACGTTCAAGTAAGAAGCAAAATAAAAATGAAATGAACCACTTTTATCTATAACGTTTCAACAGCTTATAAATATCATAAAATATAATAATGAATAAAAATAAAAATCTGTAGATACATGTAGTTGTAGTTTTCAAATTTATATTTATATTAGATCAAATAAAACTATTCAGAGAGCCTACTTTATCCTCAAATAAGCGAGGAACAAAGTTTTGGTCTCGAGAGAAGATGATGTAATGCTTAAATATTAAATTAGTACTTTTAAAAAACAACATAAATTCTGAAAAACAATAAACAAGATAACGAAATGAAAAAGTGACTGTTTTTTAGGCTTTCGTTTCGATAAATATTTTCAAATTTAGATTTTAGAACCTTGCAATAATGTTGTTTAATGAGGGTGTAATTACATTGTCTTTTAATGTTTGATGATACTGTTTAAAAAAACTTGAATTTTTGAATCTTTCTAGAAATTTTGCTGAAAATGATTCAACAAGACTGATTTTTGAAATCTGAATTGTCTCATTCATAAATTTTGAAATTAACGCTCAGTGCATCGATTAAATACTTTCTATTTAATTGAGGTTGAAGTATAAAAATCAGTTTAATTTCAATAGGAAAATTTGCAAATAATGGATAAATATAAACAAAACCCAATTCCCAGATTAACTGTATAATTATTAAAAAAAGAGCTCACAGATTTTTTTAAAAAAATTTTAATAATTAGTATTAACGTTTATTTTCACTAAATAGCATTGCTGAACAGACAAATTTTTTCGGAGGAATAATAATTTTTTTAATTATTATTAATAAAAACTGCATAAAAAAACTGATTGTATGCCTTTTTAAAAAATGATGCAATAGCTCATTCACCCTAAAACGATGTCAAATACAGATTCAATGGCTTCTTTTTCTGGTCAGAAAATTTATCAATCAAGGTGCTTTCAAAATTATGAAAGCATTAAGGTGACCGATTCTTATTTTTTAAAAAAACCTTTAACATATCTTAGATCATTGTTCCTGAAAGCTATGGTAGGTTTTGAGTATTAAAGGTCATTTTTAAGGAGATAATACCGATTATTCACCTCTAAAATAATAACAAGAAAAATAGAAATTCAGGTGAATATAATGACCTTAAAGTGAAGTGATATACTTCCCTTAATTCATACATTCATAGTGACATTTAGTGAGATTCTAAGAAGTCATTTCGCCTAAAAGCTTAATTAAAAATTAAACTGTATAGTTAAAAACTTTATGTTCATCAAAATGTCTTTTAATACCATAATTTTTATTATGCCAAAATCGAGCTAAGACAAAGTTTTTAAAGAATATATTTAAACTGGTAAATAGAGTTAAAAAAATCAATTAAATATATAAAATTCGCATGAAAACGTTTTTTACAGAATAAATCATCTTAATATAAATGTCATTCAAACATTTAAAAAAATCTATATTTTCGAACACAACATTCTACTAAAGAAAATTTTAAAGTTTTCATGATCTTTACCCAATTTAGTATTGAAAATTAAAATAATGTTTTTATTTAATTTTTATTTTTTACAAATGCGTTCCATATTTGCTTTCTTTTGCAACAATAAATCTATTAGATTTTCTCAAAAAACAATATTATTAAAGTATTTAACATTTCAATTCCACTGAAAATTAATCATCCAATTTAAAACAGTTTCTATATTTAGTTTTAAAAAATTTCAATGTAAATTTTTTATAAAATATTCACAAGGCATATGTGGAATCCAAGTATCAATTTAAAGTTGCATTATTTTTTGTTTCGAGCCTTCTATTATTTTATTCCGTTTCATTTAAATCTTATTATGTATTGAAACAGCAATCTCTAGCAGAAAATCTACTGACTTCTACATTTCCCCAAATAAGGATGCATTTATTTACTATGCTTTACCTTAAACCTACAAATAAAGCGAAAATAAATTTAAAACATCTCATTCTTTTCTACGATGGCGGATTCTTTTTTCTTCTATTTTAACGTTTTATCTGTACCTTATTATTTATTGAAATAGTAAAATTTCTTTGCTTTTTTGCTGTGGGAAGCACAGAAAAAAAAGATGCATCAATCCGAAATCTCTTCTTTCCCTCAGAAAATGCATTTCAGGCGGAAAACTGCGTTTCACGAAAATGCAGAAAAATCTTTTCCGCTGATGCATAAACAATGCATCTGGGGAACTGCCTTAACAAGATCCCTATCTCACAGCCAGAGAAATGTTACTCGCGCGTACGTATCTGCATTATTTGCATTAGGACAGACCAGTTCCGTGGCGTCCCATGTCAATTTAGCACATCGGGAAGCCGGGTAATGTATAAATAGAAACCACTTCTTGTTAGGAGGCAAAACTCGACAGAGAGTGAGTGAGAAAGGGAAGCAAAAATTGCACAGACAGATGGACAGACAGGCAAATGAAAGACATAGACTTGTACACCGTTATGAGCGCAAGCGCATGCAAATTCAAATTCAACTCCCCATTTTTTTTTTTTTTTTCCTTTTCAGTAGAGGAACCCGCGTCCAATCCGCGTCAGGTGAAAAAATCAAGGAGAAAAAAGAAAAGGGGAGGGGGTATAAAGAAGGAACGCCAAAGAGTCTAGAGTAAAAAATAAAAAAATAAAGTGAATAATAAGGCAGAGAAAAGTCGAAGAGCGTTGTCAGGATGAAGACTCATTCCATTTGCAAATACAAATGGGGTTGCTCCTAGGCGCGTCGTGCGTTCCGGCACAACCACTTTGGAACCTTCTTTCACCTCCTCCCTCCCTTTCTAGCCCCTCTCCCACCTACAACCTTACACTCGGGCCTTCTACTTTTCTTTCAAGGGATAGAAGTCGAAATAGGAAGAAGTAGGGGAACGAAAAGAAGGAGAAGGGACGGTTAAGGGTGGGGTGGAGAGTGAAAGCGAACAATAAATACATAAAAAATATTAAAAAAATAAAGAAGGAATGCAACAAAATGGTTGCTTGGCGAATGCATGCCCGAAAATGCGCCTGGAGTGAACAATCAAAAATAAAGGAAAAGTAAAAATAAAAAAGAAAGAAAATCGACATTGAAATAAATGCAATGATTTCCCTCCCCCTCGTCCCAGCGGTGACCATGGTAACAATGCATCGAGTGGAAGGCTCTAACATCCCTTAGTGTCATTTTTTAACGTGACAAATTTCTCGGAACGCTAGATGAAACTTTGACTTTTATGGAAGGTCCGTCCGTCTCCTTTGAGTGAAATAAATCCGAATGATGAGAAGCGATGAAATTTCGTTTCCATCTCAGTTTTGCGTTTCGTCTGCGCTCGAAATTCACTTTGAATAAAATATAGAAGCGTTTGAAGTATAAAGAAATTTCTAAACTATTCCAGTTGCTTAGTTGGATATCATTAATATATCTGTAAGTTAATAACTAGAAAAGGGTTAATAATTCCCACGTTCTCATATTGCACTACAAAAAACACAATTAACCAATTGATGACTTTTTAATCAAATGCTAATATTGTAAATATTTTTCCCTCTTCGTCGGTCAATACAGTTAATAGAATAGTATATTAATATCGTGAAAAATTCCATGGAATAAATCGCAGAATTTATTCATCGATTTACACAATATTTTGCTTCCTTTCAAACCATGCAGTAATATCCCAGAAGTGTGCCCTTTGAATATAGACTGATGCAGGCGCTGCATTGTTTAAAATTTTAGATTGCCTCCCTTCACTCTGAGCAGCTAATTTATCTGCTCTCTCTTCAATTTAAATTAATTCACGCGTTCAAGCCTACATGAGCATGTGATATGGACCAATAATAAGATAAGAGTGGCTCTTAAGCAATCAAAAGAGACCAGGGAAATTTTTCTCTTCCAGTGATTTGAAGAGGAGGAGGATAAAAACCTGTTTTTTTTTAACAATAATTCTCATTTTTAAAGATTATTTCATCAATTTACTCTTCTAAAGTGTAGACTGTAACAGTAAACTCTTTATGCATTATTATTATAAAGAGCTTACGTATAAACCTACTTACTTTGGCAATAAAGTAAATTTATATAAATAAAAATTATTTTTTACATGCTGTAATAAATAAATCTGACGAATCATAGGAAATAGATTATAAATTCATTCTTTTTAACCTTTTTTATGTGGGTTAAAAAAGGATTTTAATCTGTTTCGTAAAATCATAATAAACAATTTACGTATACGTAATATAAAATACGTTTAGTATGTTTTTTTTTTCTCATAGATATTCAGTTAAAATTTGATTACCTGAAAACAAGTATCTTTAAAAAAGAATCGTTAATAGTAATGAATATTTATTTTCAGTATTACTTAGTTACTTTTAAAATGTAATAAAAGTTAAACATAATTTTATTACAATATTTAAATTTAATAATAAGTTTCCAAAACGTTATATCTGCTGATAATAAATTGAATATTAAAAATTAAAGTAAATCAAAATAGGTAAGTAATTCAATCATTTTAATTTCGGTATGACGAATTCCAAGTTTTCCGCAAATTATCAAACAGCTTTGAAGTAATTGATGCAAATAAAATCCTTCGAGATGCAAAACCCTGTACGACTCTTCTTTTGAAATATATACCCAAAAATAGTCTTTTTCTCTGTCCACATTACTGTAAATTCTGTTGTTTGTAATTGGTGCTTATTTTTCTCGCTTAGTCAGGAAGAATTAGATTCCCAGATTCCAAACATTGTTCGGGAAATAAAATAATAATAAAAATACGTTGAATGTATACTAACCTAAAACGAAGAGTGTGTTTATGACTTGCGAACGGTTTCACCAGTTAAGCACTTTGATACCTTAATGTCATATTATTTTATGGCAGTAGTTTAAAAAATACAAGTGCTTTTCGAAATAAAGAAAAGAAGGGTTTTTTTAAATACCAGATTTGGATTTTGGGTTGTTTTTTTAGTGAGTAGAGCTATAATACGTTGATCTTTCAGCAAGATTTCGGTTTCTATCCTTATGAATTTTCGCTGAACTTATAAATTATGGTGGCTCGTTCAATGGGGCTGCAGTTCTTCTTTGTAAATAAAGATTTATTTATTTTTCGCACGCATTTTATCGATATTTCTTTACTGATATTTCGATTACCTTTTGCATGTAAAAAAGAATTTTAATGCGTCTTATGTCAGTTGGAAAAAAAAAACTATTGCATTTCTATAAAATTCCAGTTCAAATCGAAAAACCCGTTCGAACTGATTTTGGATTGCAACTCAATAATAAGTAAGTCAAAATACATAAGTACGAAGGGAAAAAAGAATTTTTAATAAAATTGCAGCCGTAAAGTTTTTTAAAAAAACTTTTTTAATCATGAAATAATAGGTAATTAAACATTTCTGCTCAATTTTTTTCTCTGTTTCTTTTCTTCTAAATGGTTTTATCCTTGTATTTATATTTTAATAATTTTACCCTTATAATTAATCTGACTTCATATGGTTCGTAAAAAAAATTAGCCTCTTTATGTTTAATATTTCACAATGCCTGAATCGTCTTTGTTACGTGCAAGGTGAGTAAGGATTCAACGATCTCTTTCAGAACATGAAAAAAAAAAAAACAATGTTCACATGAATGACAATCCTTGATTATAAGCATTTCAAAGTGTTGAGAAGCTAATATTTCAAAAAGTAGTTAAATGTTAAGAAGGGAAAAAGCATCGGTAAAGTAACCATTTTCTAAGTTTCACTGCCTTATTAAGAATTGTCCGTCTTCCTTTACTTTATCCGTATTTATTAAATCGATATTTAATGAACTTAAATAAGACAAATATGGCATTGTTGTTGCCATATCATTTTTTTATTAACTGATTGTATTTATTGCGCTGCTTTAAACCTCAATTTCCTCATTGCCGAGAAGACTTTCCCGTCTAGTTACTTTGTTAGCAATGTCTCGTTTATGATTTTCGCAGATTAAATAATGAAAGTTTTAGTAGAAAAACTCATGCGTGTCTACGGAATATTGAAGAATTAAAAAAAGCAACAGTATTTGTATCTCATATCGATATAAATAAATAATAGAGTTATAAGTTCTGTTTACTTGCAATGGAATCTTTTCTATCCATAACGTGAAGGGCATTAACATCCAAACTGCTCATTAAAACTGTTTTGAAGCTTATATAAGTTGTTAACAGGGTAAAAAATGTAAGACAAAAATAAAAGTAATGTTGAAAAAAATTATATCGAAAATCTCTAATTGAAATTAGAATACTATGAATCAGCAGAACTCGAAATCATTAATCTTTACTACAACTCAACTTTTTTTTACTTTTAAAAGAAAATATGAATAAAATGTGAAGTTTACGATCCGAAAACTAATTTTTTTTGGGGGGGGGGGGGGGAGGTTTTCGCAAACCTTCTGCTCCAAGCAATGAGATCGTCTCTTTGCGAAATATTGGTGTAGCATGTAAGTAAAAACTAATAATCGAAATTCAATTGAGAAAATTAATAAGTTACAAACAGCAAAAATTCATTATCAAATACAAAAAAAAACCACTACAAATAACTTACTATTGCAACTTAAAGTGAGAGTATTAGAAGTCAGTCTAATGCAAAATAATAAAATTTTTGGACTTCAGCTCAGTCATCTATGCTACAATCCAGCATTACAAAACTTAAATAAGAAATGAAGTTTATGATCTTGTTACTAAGGTTTTTTCATGCTTAGCTTTGTTCGTAAAAATAAAAAGCCTGCCTGAGTTGCTTGACACCAAAATAAAAATTGTAATTTCATATCGATGGGAATATTTTTAAATTTTGTGAACCATTACAGACGGCGAGGGACATTTATGTATACTATTAAGTCCATAGAAATTGATAAAATTTTATGCGATTATGAATGCTTTATTTTATAGATGGGGCAATTTAGCTATTTTTTTTCTTTCTGTGTCATTCATTGTGTAAATGATAACTACTTATTTTCTCTATATAAGACTTTGAAGAAGAGATTTAAATATTCACCTTCTTGCATATTAAGTTAATTGAGCGAACCTGCTTTTTTACAAAAAGCTTACCAAAAAGAAAGTTCCACTTCTCTAAAGCGGGGTTCTGAGAAAGGCCTGAAGTTCTTTCCCCGGTACACATTTCATGCCAAAAACCAAAGAACTCTTTCAATAAATTTCCTAGCTCCTTAACTCCGAAATCTAAAGTGAGAGGCCCTCTTATATCTAAATCTAGCAGAGATCAACCCAAATCATCTTTAGGCGAAGTCATCTCTGGGGGGCGTCTATCAAAATCTCGCTGGAGAAGTGATGACTAGGGGTCTTCCCATGAGGGTCCCGCGCTGAACGGCATTTTTAAGCAAATAGCTGAAGAGCTGGAATGGATTCATGAGTAATGGCTTGGAAATGTAGCCTTTCATTCAAAAGGAAGTCATAATACAATTTGGAGGATGATTTTTAATGCTGCCTTTCGGGCTAAAGAAAGCAATATTTCGGTTGAAAGTCTCAGAGAATTACTTTTGATTACGATGACACAGATTGAGAAACAAAGGGAGCATCAATGAATAGCTTATTGTTGAAGAAACATGGCTTCTTACAATGTATAAAAGACGTTGGTCCATTATTTCGAAGACCTAGAAAATAACAAAAAAAAAGACGATTTGTAAGGTTATATCGGTTGGAGTAGTATGATCACTATTTCTATTTTAAAATTTCTTTAGAATTATCATGAAGTAAGAATTTTCTGTAATCTCAAAAGAAATCTATGCCGGGATATTTATGCACCCACATGATGCAAAAACATACTCCAAGCAATTCCAATAGTGAAATGAAAGAAGAAAAAAAGAATAATTATTTTGAAGATTATTAAACATTTAGTATTGGTTATTAATATTGGCTCGAAGGGCCCTTCTCTCCTTGTCATCTTGACGTTTCAAAACGTAATTTTAATCTGGTCTATTTCTTAAGGAAAGTGAAATAAAGTTCTGTCTTCACATTCCGCTTTACTAACCGAGTGCGTTCGTTGAGAAACAAAGTTCGTTGTAAAGGCATTTTCATGTGCACAAAAGGTATTCATTTAACCCTTCAAACGATAAATTAAAAAGGGAAGAATTAACATTTTTTAGAAATGTTGATGAATTTCAGTAAGCTGTTCATCATTTAATAAATTGCTACTAAATATTTTTATAAAATCTACTGAGGAATTTTTTTTCTTTACCTTAGGAATCTTCTAACAAAACTTTTAAACAGTCCAAAAATTTTTAAAAATTGTAATATGCAATTGATTAAATAGTTTTAAATATGAACCTAAATTAAAATATTTTTATGCAAATATTTTAAAATGTTCAATATTTGAAGAAAATTGTTCAAATTCTCTGAACTCTTTTAATCGAATATTAAAAAGAAGAATTTAATCGAATACTATGAAAGGAGAAAATGGATTTTTTTTAAAATTAAACACTGCATTTGTAGTTGAATTTTAAATTCTTAACTATAATTTAATTGTGACTATGGTGTCATTTTAATTGATCTGATTAGATGCTTGTAAATTTATGTATATGAGCAAAAAAGCAACCATGGTTATCTTTTGAAATTTTATGAAGGCTGACTTTTTAAATGGTAAGAGTACCAAAACATACCCAATCATTGCATTCATCAATCAAATCGTATCAAAATCGATTTAGTTAGTAAGAAAAAAGATCTAGAAGAGAAAAAAAAATTAAAAGTTATAAAACATTTACTCCTTACCTTTATACAAAAAAGAGGCAATGCACTTGTTTTAGGATCTAAGTTACTTTTAAGGGCATTTTATCTTATCCAAAATTTACAATGATGAAGCTCTAAAAAGGTACATTAATCATTCAATTTATAAACCAATATTGATGTGTTTAGTTATAAAAGAAGAAGGTGAAGGAATAAGAAACTCTTTTAATGGACTGTCACAACGCTAATTCCATGTTCAGAAACCTCAAAAACAAACCTTAACTAAATCACTCAAAACCTCCTCCTCCCATAAAGGACTCTGAATAAATGATAATGCTATACGGATCCTACGCTAAAGGAGATATCAAATCCATAGCCATCTCAAAATACAAAAGACACCTGAAAAATTCCCGGGCCATTATCCATCGTCCGATTTTTCACTTACTTCTCCCTTTCCCCAGCCGTTATGCAACACAACTCCACCCCCACGCCACCGGCCATCAAGCACAAGTTTTGTTTAATGCTCCCATCCTGGCAAAAAGCATTAAACATTCCGCTATGTACGGATATTTTCGATGGTTGAGTCGATGCAAACTATGGCAGGGGAGGGTCCTCCAATGGGTTGCGAGTGCAAAGTGGGACTAAATCTCCACCTTCACCCCCTCTCTTCCCGCATCTTAAATTCAAGCAGCACGCGCGCGCAGGTGTAAAGCATGGAGGCAAGGGCAAAAAGCTTATTGTAATCTCCGCTTATGCAAGACCGGCAAAAAAGAAGGGATCAGTTGTGGATCCTTCGACTGGTTGTAAATCAAGGGGAGGTCTCGGTCTGCCTTATGACCCCCTGAGGTGCCATTCCTCACCATTCGCCTGCTGCTTGCAGAGAAAGTTTTTTGGGGAAGGAAATGTATGATGGCTTTTGATAATCCGTTCATAACTCAAGCTTAAGAAGAGGGCCAAAGTTTACTTTTAATAAAAAGTTTGATGCGATGAAAACGTGGAGGATAATTTTTGCCGTCGGATGCAGGAGAAGAAGCAAATATTTGCCTCATTTCTTGCAGGTGATGGTTTTTGATGTGCCGCATGGTTAGCTCGAGTTGAGTGGCTTCGGATAGAATGGCAGAGGGCATATGATGGACATAATAATGCTCTCTATTATTTGAGACATTAAGTATTGTGCATTTCTTCACAAACTATATAACAATTATTATCTGAGAGTATTTTATGGAAAATAGGATCGAAAATTAACAATAATGAGGTAAATACACATGATATCCTCATGCTCCTTTAGTTATTTTCTATAGGATAAAAATGTATTTAATTATAAAACTATATTTAACAATTAAACTAATTTTTATGGCTATATACTAATTGATAAAGAAACACAATTTTAAACATAAATTTGTATATTTATATAATAGACTTGATATTTAAATTACAAAGTTTTTTTTTGCATTTACAATATATTTATATACAAAGGATGAATAAAAATTTGCACTCTATCATCAATGTTGCTTTCGCTATTCGAAATGTCTCCAATTATAAAATTAAAAGTTTCTTTCATTCAGCCAGTAACTATTTCAGAGAAATTGTGCAATAATAAATAGCAACGATTATTCTATAGTAATGAGAAAATGCCAAAGAAAAAAGATAGAATTGTGAACAAAATAATGCTCTGTATTAGTTATTAAATGTGATATAAATTTATAAATTAACTTCATTATCCTTATTAATTCTTTTCATTCTTCAAAATTACTTTCTTCTTCTAGAATTTCTTAGAGACCATTGTCTAACAACTTATCTTTCCCTCCCCCCCCCCACATTTTTTTTCCTACAAACTATTAAAAAAGTACTTTTTCCCCTATATTTGTGAAATGTTATATTTTTCTTAGTTTACTGAAATGTACAGTAAGTACAAGTATTAAATAATATATAGAACAATTGTATCCATGGTTATTAATCGATTAAAAATTTAATTGACGCTTGTTTTATTAGGACATATTTACATAAATACCTCTAACATATTCTATAGATCTTTTAATTTTTTAAAATGCTTGTTATTTTAATGTAATAAACTTTACTTTAAAAAAGCAGGCATTTATTAAATGCTGTTCTTTTGCTAGTGTAAAATCAGTTTGAGAAATATTCGTAAAATAAAGAAACATTGCATTTTCTAAAGATAATTGCAGATAATTATAATGTCGGTTATTGTATTGTATTCATCAATTAATATTCTGATTATTAGATAGATGATTGTAGTTATTAAAAAAAGAAATCATTAAGTTTTGTGTTAATTAGGAACTATTCATGAATATACAAGAAATTTAAATTTGAAGACATAAGGATGTGTTCATTAAATGTACTATCAAACATTAAGAGCTATCGGTGAAACGATTTTATTGACTGATTAGTAATTTGCTTTTCTTAAAACTTTGAAATATTTGAAAAAATATTATGAATAAAAGTAAAATTATTTGATATTTCAATTTTTTCAAAAAAAAATCTGTTTTATTTCTATTGATGATGGACCCGGGGGACCCTAATTAAAGATTAGAGGCTTTCGGCATGGTCGTTGATTCTCACCATCCTAGTGGGTACAGAAAAAGGAGGGTATCCGACTCCTCCCATCGAAGATGGACAGTACTTCCCAAGGGAAGGGTGATGACCCCTATTACTCAACCACAGTTTCCGTCCGTATTGATGTTGCGGCGGTCCAGTCATTCACATTTTTCCGCGTACCTTCAGACGGGTCAGAGGGAAAAAAAGGTTTAAAGTTACTTATTTTGATGATTTTATATACATTCTATTGGGCTCTTTTGTCGTGTTAATATTAATATTTGTTTTGAACATACGAAACAATCGTCATAATTTTGGACAAATGTCAAAGGAAATAATTTTCAATATTTGATACGAATCTTTCAGCAATATAAAACTCTTAGACACTAGTATAAGTCAATTTACACAGTTCATGCTCTGTATTACAAAGTTCAATCCATAAATTTATTTCTAGGAAATATAGTTTTTGACATTTTAAAATTCCATAAATGCTTTAAATCTCGTACTGAGGTCTTAAATCCCGAAAGAGATTAAAGAAGAATATTAATATTTAGAATATTATTATAGTATTAAACTCTAGATCATTTCTTAAATGCAAAAGAGCGCACCATCTTGGGTTATTTTTATGCTGTCGTAATTTTAATTAATGTGGACAAATCCAATATCAAAAATAGTTCGCCAGCAATTATTTTTTGTCTTAGCAAAAAGTAGCATTTCAGAAATAAAAATTTCTTTTGTTACTCATTAAAAGTATAAAATCTGTGAAAGGGATTATGTAAAGTTTTTCTTCATTCAGTTAGAAATAATTGTGGTACAAGTTATTTTTTCATAGTAATCATAAAATTTCAACCAATGTTCAAATTTAATTCAATTCAGCCCCTGTCTAAATTTGAATCTAAAAGAATTCTAAAATAATAAAAATGCAACACTTTTATTCTTGAATAAGGGGATTCTTTTTCTGATACATACGTACAGAAAACTTAGGAAATGAGACACAAAACTGTTAAGTCAAAAATGCCCGATTAATTATAAACGAATTGATGGTCGCATAAAATTGACTTACTGGTGTTTTTATTTTTTTGTGTACGGAAATAAAATGAGAAAATAATCAAAAAGATTTCTAACTTGAGATTCAAACTCCCTCAAGTCCAAAATATATCATTATTTTTGCATTTTCGCCTCAGTTGAATGAGAAAATTGGACTATACAGAATGATTGCCACTCGCCTTTTATTTGTGGCCAGAAAGGATTTCGCTAAGCATCGCGTAACGATAAACATTCGAAGTATCATCTCTTAATTCATTTAAATTCTGAAATAATTTTTGAAAATTAGCCCTGATAAATAAAGTTTTTTTTCGCAAGGAATTTTTTTTATTATTTTTTTCTGACAAAAGAAATTAAATGAATAGGAATCCAACTATATGTCATGAGACGTATTTCTTTTTAAAAAATGTCACCAAATTTACATGAAATTGGTTGAAAAAGATATCGGACAATGTTTTGAAGGAACTTTTTGTTTACTTTTGAAAATTTCAGTTTGAATTCTACCCAAAAACCCATTAGAAGCTTCAATACAATTTCATCGGTTTTGCTTACTGTTATCAGTAAACACTTCTGTTGAAATTGGCTTGTTTCCTGTTTGTAAAGCTCTAATTTTATAATCGTTTTGATTCTTTGTCCTTAATGTGCTACATTTATATATATATGTTGATTTGCCTTAAACATATATAATGAGTTATATATATATGGTATATATTGAGCATAAAGTATATACTGAGATTTAATAAGTACTAAGGTGTATTTTAAGCGTGTGTATTGAGAAAATTTCAAATATGCATTTTCAATGTTAATGTATTATTTTAATATTGATTATCATGATGTAGCTTGTAGCAAAGATTCAGAAGAAACAGATCTCAGAAGTAAAAATAGAACTTAAATATAATTTTTAAAAATCAGCTTTAAAGTATTCTAATAAAAGAGTGGTTAAAAAAAATTTCAATTCATATAATTTTTATTTAGGCCATGGAAAGTAAAAAATTTTCTCCTTATTTGCAACTTTTTAAAAAGTTCTTTCAATTTTTTACATTACATTTTATTTATTTCTTGAAACAAATGGTGGTTGCAAAATATTTATATATATATATAAGTTTTTTATCAATGGAAACAAAAACTTGCATCGTTCCAATATTACTTTTAAAAACTAAATAAATTATCACTTCTCCATCATCGAAATTTTTTGATGGACACAGATCTACTACTGGTACGACTTTTCGTATTTATTTGTTTCTTCGTTCCATTTATGTAAATAGTTATTTTGTTTTAGAATTATTTTTTCTTACTTATGTTAATTTAACAATGATTATTGAAGTTAAGGCATCTCTTTTGCAAGCACTTTATCAGCAAGATTAAAACATATTTCTATTTCAAATTCGTAAATTTTTAAGGACTTTTAAAAATTTTCTTTCATTATGTACGTGTTACTTTGGAAATAAGATATATGTTATCCTCATAGTCAAAATAATTAAAGCAAACTATGCACTAAATATATTGGAAATTTTGTAGGAACAAGCTCAATAGCTGTAGATACATTTGTCTGTGAATGTAACTTCAGCTCCACTAACAGTAAAAGCGTGTTTGTGGTGTATAGAAGAGTAGCATCCCCCAGGTTAAATATTTTGACCATCTATAAAATTTAGCTCCTTAGGTAATGAAATTATGTACCTAGGGGCGAATTTTTTTTATTTCAATTCATTAAAAATTGTACTGAGTTTTGTCTTTTTTTGCGATAATTTCTAAAACTATAATGCCACCTCGATAAATTTTTAAATTTTAAAAAAAATAATCTGTTTTTTAATAATACCAATTTAATAGTCATGTCATTCTTTTAAACAATTTTTTAAAACCTTTTTTTTAGAAATTCATTACAAATATTTTTAATTTAATTTTTAACAAAAGATTGCATTGTTGTTCTGAATTTCAAATGTTTTTCTTATCTCATCAAATATTTAATTGTGCGGCTTTATTCCGCCTTTCAATAGAATCCTTCTCTATATAGATACCGGATATGATAATAACTATTTAACAATTTCAGTTTTAATTAGAAGACAAATTGAAAACTGAAGTTACATTACCGCGAATTTAAAAAAATGATCAAACACTAAGTCGTTAATAGCGCTATGATATTTAAAGAAATGGTCTCCATTAGAAAGATTCATGCACGTAATGAGTAAAACACATGTATGGCCAAATAACACGACTTTAATTTAAATAATTAATTATTAATAATGATGACCTTAAATGATTTAATTGAAATTAAATTATACAAATATAAGTAAGAAATTAACTGGTTGCCAAAGATGACTAATTCTCCAATAAAATTTTACATATATAAACTTCTCTTTTAACAAGCTTTCTTTGTGTTATTTTTTAACCTTTTGTCAATTTTTTAGTCATTTATTATTATTATTTATTGTAACATCTATTTATATATTTACTAACAAAAATAATTATTAGCTTCATTGCATTCAGTCACTTTATAGCGATTTTTCTTTAATTATTATCTACGGCCTTTTCTTCTCGTGTAAAGAAATAAATAGAGTAATCGTAACAGCGAATCATTACATTTAATGATGCTGAAAATTTTACATGAAAAAATAAAGGAGATGTAAAATGAAATGAAAAGTATAAGGGAGACATGAAAAAAATTAGAGAGATTCGAAATGTTAAAACATGATATCTTTCTAGGAGAAATTCGTCTATCCTTATACCGCTTTCTAAAATTTGACTTTAATTATTGCTATAATAACGCCCTCATGCAAATATATATATATATATATATATATATAT
>JAOUZG010029335.1:1714089-1729051 GCA_026289955.1 Argiope argentata
CAATATGTTTATTAACAAATCCTATTTTTTAAACAATGAAAAGTGTAGTTAAATATAATTACACATTTTTTAAATATAATTTAGTGAAGTTTGAAAAAAAATAATGCATGGAAACAAAATTAATTTCAATGAAAATTAATTTCTTAAACTTTATGATTCTGAAAAAACAGTCTTTAATCGGTATTAGGAAATTAGTGAGAAAATGTTAAATTTTTATTAATTTTGAATTAAAAATGAAATTAATGTTTTGAATAAATTATTAATAATGAATGCCGATAAACTAAAGTCTCCTTTCATTAAATGTGATTGGTTTACTACCCAAGGTAAATGTTTTGTTAGTTAGAAACGCTGTCCATGAGGGTTTGGAGCAGAGAGGTTTAATGAGAAATCTCAAAAGACCCTCGTTCGTACGTTTACTATCCTCTTAATGGGGTCTTCTTTAGTATATCAAACTTTTAAGTGTACGAACTGCCAATGTAGTTTAACGGAAATAGAGGGATTGAGAATTGTTTCTTATCTTTAAAAAAGAAATTCAAGTTTTCCCAGTATTATGACTTACCTGCACTCGAATGAACTTCAGAATGGGAGTTTAAACTTAATATTTGCAAATAGTGATACATTTTAAAAAAAATTGTATATAAAAAAGAAAGAAATCTGCTCAGTTAGAACTGCCCATGCTCACTTAATAAATCCAAACACCAACTCTTCACAGCCAATTAGATTTTGGAATCCAAATTTAAAAAAAAAGACCTAAAGAAAACAAAACTGACCAACGGCCTTGTGCACTTTCGTTTTTCATGTGAATGTGATGTCATATATGTTAAATCATTTGCCTTTTCTAGTCAATATCCTTTACATTCAAAATACTTTTGGTTCTATCACGTAAGATATAAGAGTTTTTAAAATGCCTCTTGATTTCTTGAAAAAAAATCAACCTTTAATCTTTTTTACAACATATTATTAATAGGGGTTTTTTTTATTCTGTTCATTGATAAATCAATTTCATTTCTAATTAAAAATGCCAACCAAGGCGAATTGTTACATTAATTTATAAACAACTTCCCAAAGCATTCAAAATAAAAAGATAAAAAGAAAAAGAAACTGAATAAAACCATCAAACTCTTCAGCAACAATAGCTATTATTTTATTTTGACCTGCTCTAATTTCTTGAAATATAGGTTTTATTATATTATTTTAGTATGGTTATAACATCACGGTATTTCTTCTTACAGTATTACGTTGATTGAGTTCTTTTCCTTATTATGTGCTTCACCCAAACCTGACTTATTAGATAGACACGCAAACCGACCTCCCGCTTCTCGAAGAAAAGAGAAAGAGAGGGGGGGGGGACTTAACAAAAACACCACGGAAACAAGGAGAGAGAAGCGAACGCTGTCATTTCTAATCGAAGGCGGGTGGGCGAGTGCGACTGTAGTGTTTTATAGTTCAATTTTGTACATGGGAGCATTTTTACGCGCTTCTGCTATTGCTTGCCATATATTTTCTCTATCAATTGGTTCGCTTTTCTTATTGGAATTCTTCGTGTTTGAGGCCGTTAGTGAATGGATATCCTTAGAATAAAGTTGGGCACGAATTGAAGAGGGATGCTGATGAAACGGACAAACCCTCACCCCCCCTTAATTTTTCGATTTTTGTTTCCCAGCCGCTCTGCAAGGGGGCATCAAGAAAATGAGAAATTTTTTGGCATGTGTTTTATTAGGGGTTTTGAATAATTGAAGGCAACGATTAATTGAAGAACGAAAATCACGAAGGCTATGCATAAAAGCATAAATGGCAATATTCATTAATAATCTTTTAATCGCATATATTTTTACCTGTTTTTATCAGTATTGGATTAATATTATGTATGCTTCTATGAAAGCAGATGCGTTTGTAAAAGTTTAACGTAGATGACATCATTGCTGTTATTTCATCTCAAAATCAGCCAAGCTCCAAAACTTTGTTTGCTTATAATTATGTGATTATTATAAAAATTCATATTATATATATTATTCTTATGTATATATAGAGAGAGGGGGGTTAGAGACCGATAGAGAAGTCTCGTGATTGTTTCAAATTGGTTTAAACAGGTAATGACTTAAATTAATTGAGACAAATAATGACTTAAAAATAATAATGTTCAAGCATGATAATTTGAAATTTGTGATCACAGATTTCCTTTCCTTTCCTTTTTTTATTTATTATTCTTTTTGAATCGTTAGAAAACACCCGGTATTATAATGCGATGTTTCATTTTGCAATGGTGGCTTGATTTTTATTCGTTATTTAGATACAAAGATTTTTTTAAAAAATTCTGGAATTATGTTCCTTTCAACCCACAAAATCTTACGTAATTATTGACAAAAAAAACTTTATAATAATCATAAAATATGGGTGGAATGAGCTCGAATCGAAAGAAGTCTTGTTGCTGCGTTCAGCTTCGCGGATAAGAGCAGCCCGAGATCGGCTCTGTGCATGATGGTGTGTACTGATTTTGGATGCTTTCTTGAGTACCAGTGCAACTGCACTTCTACTCAGTCTGATATAATAACAGAGGTGGGGGAAACCCTGAGAAAGTTTGCTTTTAAAAAAGCGAATTGGATTTGGCCAAAGGGCCGCGTGAGATGAATTTTATAGGATGGTGCTTAAGCGTGAGTAGATGATTATGTGGCAGGTAAAAAGAAAATCTGCATGTACGTGTAAAAGAGGTTATTAAGGCGGCTTGAGAGGAAGAGACCATTTTGTGGTGTTGTATGGGAAGTTATATTTGCTCTCACAGATGGCATAGGAAGTTTGGATGGCTACTGAGGGGTTTGGATGATTCTTGAGGCTAGTGAAGAAGTTTCTGGAGAGTTTGGTGATGGAGGTTTCGATTACTTCAATTTTCAGATCCTTGTGGATGACTTCGTTCCTGACGTACCAGGACGCGTTAGTGATAATCCTTAGAATTTTGTTCTGGAGGACCTGAATTTTGTTTCTGTGCGTTTTGGCAGCGAGCCCCCAAATTTGGGCTGCATATGTGAGTATGGGCCTAATTACTTGTTTATACAGCCTGACTTTGTTATTGAGCGAAAGAGGCGAGTGACGTCCAATAAGGGGGATGAGTTGGTGGATTTTTGCCCAGACCTTGTAGGACTTGTAATTCACATGGTTTTTGAATGTAAGTTTCGAATCCAGGATGAGGCCTAGATATTTCACTTCAGTGTCCCAAGGGAGGAGGTCTTCAAAGAATGAGAGTTGCTGAATTGGTTTCCTGGGGTGACCTTCGCGGAAAATGATAGCATGGGTCTTGTCCGTGTTGATGGATACACGCCAATGAGTGCACCATTCTTCTATTTCATTTAGGGCTTTTTGGAGCGTTTTGGAAACAAAGTTGGTAGTGCTGCCTTGGACGAGGATAGTAGTATCATCGGCGAAGAGACAATTAATAATGGGGTCAGATTTTGGGAAGTCAGCGTTGAAGATGCAATATATGAGCGGACTAAGAGCGCTGCCCTGGGGCGTGCCAGCTTGGATTTTACCTTCGGCAGATAGGGTTTGTTGGACTTTGACATGAAAGGGGCGATTGGTGAGGAAAATTTTGATAAGTGCTATGAGGCAATGTGGAAGTTTGAATTTGATCAATTTGTAGATGAGGCCCTAATGGTGCCTAAACAGAGATAAAAGCCTCACTAAGTTCATGTCTGTTCGCAGGTTTTTCAATCCATTCCAAACTGAAAATCAAGAAATTATAACAAAGAAAGTCTTTCAATCTTCAAAATTCTTAATTATTTTTCGTCTGACCCACTCCGAAAATTTCTTTGAAGTTCTTTTAAAATCATTACTTTCTTTATATTTGAGAGCGAAGAAACTGCTCTCCGCTGAATGTGTTTCATATTTATTTTTTCTTAGTTATACAGTTAAATACAGTTATTTTTCAAAAATATAAATAAACATGTCGTTACAATTCATAATAGCTCAGGATCTTTTGACGGCCTCAGTGGAATAACACTGATGAGGAAAATTAGCATGTTGTTGTTGCTAATATCAATGGCCTGACTTAGTCAAACCAAATCCGAAAATCCAATGAAAGCAAGGAAGTCAATGACGAGGAAATGAGAAAGAGAAGTTTCTCTCTAAAGAAATTGTAAGCAGTCTAGGAAATGCTCAGAAGAGGCCTAATATTGGCGACATTTCGGGCAAAGAGGGTAAGATTTTTCGCCATGTGAAAAGAAAAGGACACTGGCAGGGCGAGACAGGACAGTGTTGGTTTTTCTATCACAGGGGAGAATTAAGGACTTGCTCAATTTATTGGTCTTATAACAATCATGAGTAGGGGGTACCTTCCAATTCTTCTTATTTAGGAGAGAAGAGCTCTAAGTATGTGAGTTCAGCAAAAGATGAAATCGCCAGACTGCTTCCTTTCTTTGCAAACCTGTTTACTATTTCGTTACCAAGCAGATCCACATGAGACGGGATCCACTGGAAGTGACTATCATGTTGGAGTGAGATCAGCTTCAATCTCTGAAGAATAGACAAACATGCTTTATCTTCAGCATAGGTCCACCCTTTAACCCTTTATCTACTGACGATACTTTTAACTACCATTTAAATCTGGATTAAATTTTCATAATATGACTATTTTTGCCGATGGTATTCTAAAAAACACGGAGAATGTAACCCAAATAGTAAGAAGTTACAGCTAAAAGTAGGAATGAAAAATATTTAATTAATAATTTAATTAATTAAGCTATTTGTAATAATTAAAAAACTTCTCTTGGGTTCTCTGGGATTATTCTACAAGGAAACTTAACTAATGGCGCAAAAATGAAGTTGGGAAAATTGATGGCAACATAATTCAGTAGACAAAGGGTTCAGTTATTCCATTAAGCTACGACTCTCAGTAAGAATTCTGAGGAAGGAAAGGAAAGGAAGAATTCAAAGGAATGTCAGTAGAAGGGTAGTAAGTCCCTCCTCAATTGCTAGAAGCTCGCTTCTAAAAACGGAACTAAATCAGCATGTGAATATTCATAATAGGTCAATAAAGATCCCAATCCTTATCATAGGGGAAAAGCTAATATCAAGTTTTTCACAATCTGCTTTCATCTGCTTGAACTTTTAATCTAAATTTTTAAACTGAATTCATTTTAACACTCGTACAAAGAAAGAATCCGTTGCTTCCACATATGCTTTTTAAACTTCTTTTCTTTCTTTTACAACATTTTTAACATCCATTTCTCTCTTTTCACAATTTCTCATTTATCGGAAATGGAACTGATTCAACCTAAATTAAATCTCTCTAATTTAATTCTATGAAGACATGGGAAATTTCCGAAACTGTATATATTAAATCTATGTAAAAATTGCTTGCTGTAAAAATTTCTTTGGAAATACTGAATTTTTTTTAATACCAAATGTCATGAAAAAAATAGATAAAAATTCTTAAATAAAACAAGTAATCAAAAAAAAAAAAACTTTTAAGGACCCTTACTACTTAGGTCAAGAAAGATTTTTTTTTTAATTTTAGTTACTTTTTATTATATAATTACAATTAATATAAATAATTTATCAAAAAATGTCTGATTTTTGCAAGAATGGAACTCGCATTCTTCACCTTCGCTTGAAAAATGCTGAAACCCTTGCACTTTACCGATTGAGCTACTGCCTGTTGATTTCATAATTTGTTAAAAACTTCTAATTCTATTTAAAGTATTAAAACTAATTATATTTAAGTAATAAATTAATTTATAAAAAACTGTATTATCATGAAGTGTCATCCTCTACAAGTTTAAAAAAATGTATTTGAACTTGAATGGATGAATAAGTATTTTATTAACGACTGAAAATTTGAACAAGATGTATAAATATATGTAGGGAGGGTGTTAACTAACTGTATGAATTAAAAAATCACAGTTATTTAACATCTAGACTGGTATGCCCTATTACTTCTACCTGTTCGCTACCATTTCTAATTATGGTACATCAGGTTCATTTCTTCTTCTGAAAGGTGCGCAAGGAATTCAAAAACAAACACGGTGCATGTGAAATGTGTCATGTGGTGATAAACTAACTGTACTTCAGTTATAATTTAAATTAAATTTTTTTGATGTACTACGCTTTAAAAATTGACTAAATTCTATAAAGATTATCTTGAAAATTTATAGCGGTGAATTTAAAAATTCACAATCACCACTTCGAAAGACAATCTGTGTGGAATTTGGAATCTGTATGAATTTAGGAGAAAAATTTTTTTTAATCTTTACTATGTTTTATTTAAAATTGACGTATTAAATTTTAATTTATTTAAGTAATTTTTTTCTTCTACTAAGGTTTTTTTGTATGTAAAATTACATTCAAACTGCAAAATCAGCTAACGGCTTGGCGTGACATCATTTATCGGAGTTGTAAGTTAGCAATGTTTGTACCGAACAGATTAGAAGATACATAGACAAGAAAGCTAATTAATATTTCATTTCCATACATTCTGTACTAGGTTTAAAATTTCTAATTTCTAATTTATTGGGAAGTTAGTTTAAAATCTATTGTAAAATTTACCCAGAAAACAACAGAGAAACCAGCTAATAAGATAGCATTAAACTGATTGATCGCAGTTTAGAAGTCGCATTAAGTCTTTAATATTATTATTATTCTTGCAATAAACAGTAGTATTGAACCCTCAAATATTAATACTTAGCATGACAAGAAAATAACAAATAAGAGCAAACGTTTAAAAACTTTTTTTTTCATATGTATTTCTGAATCAGTTAAATATACTTCTTAGTTTCATTTGATATGATTAGGCTTATGCTAACCTAATGAAAATGTTAATTTTACTTTTTATTACGAATTATAAACGTTTTTTTTATGACGAACGTATCTTATTCGATCTTTTATCGTAGTTCCAATAAAAAAAAGAAATAGTTCAAGTTTTATTTTATAGAAATAAAGCAATACAAGGTGAAAACAACCATATCTCTAAAACACAGAAAGGCCGGAGGAAAATCCGTCAAACTATCTTTATAAACTTTAACCACGTTATAATATATATATTTTAAATCTTTGATCATTAGTTAATGCTTAAAATTTGAAACTGATTGTGAGTCAAAATTTAAATCGACACTAATTAAATAAAAAAAGGAGTTACAAATACATATTCAGTGTTTTTCTTATGTAATAATGGCATTCCAGTGATGAATCACCAAAGATTTCAAGCTTATAAGCTTTTTCGAAACTATTGTTTACCAGTGGTACTATATGGTGAATAACAAATACGTTTAGTGGAGGGTCTATGAAAGAATTTCGAGGGTTACCGTTTCAGTTGATTAAGTTGTTTTTCACCATTTCAAACTGGATGTCAAAAATTTTCGTAAATGAAATGCCATATTATTTGCCTCTAATTTTAAGAAATGTTAATTTATTCACTTTCATTATTAGCAGCCAATTCAAATTTGAATATTGTTCGTAATTGAAGTGTAACATAAGATAATTTTTTGTTTCTCTATATTGACGATTAAATATTACACAGCTATACTAATTTTGAGAAATAAACTAATTATTGATTTTTTGCAACATTATCAGCTGAAATAGATTTTTTTTTTCTCATTCTCCTTTTTTTTTAATGTTGTTTCCTTTAATGCTTCTTTTCAAATGCGTTTCCTTGAGGTTTACAAGATGTGAAATTCATTTCTTGAGTTTGCTTTTAAATAAAATTATGTGCTTTTAATCTTTAAAAAAAATTTACTAAAAACGATACTTTTCTTGCTATTTTACATATTTGTGAAGACAATAACTTAATTTTTTATTTTTAAAAACCTAGCGAAAAGAAATTTTGTATTCGCTTTTAAATAGTTGACTTTTAATAGTTGATACATAGCTGGATTCTCTTTACTATAATGAATACAAAATGCTTCTTAATGAAGAAGTGTGTATGAAGAGCGAAGAAAGAGAACTGCCAATTCATCCATACACTAGCGCATGCTATATTTAACCGCTTTTGGTCTGCAAGAGTCGTATAATATAACTTTTGAAACGAATCGAATAAGATTTTTTTTATTTAAAATTGTATCCGCACAACCAGCCAAATGGCTGGAAATAATTGAAAAACGTAGCCCAGAGATGTAGCCCTGAACAATATTATAATGTTAAGGAAAGCACTACTTCGTTTAGGAAAAGCACGATTTCAACCTTTCAAAATGCATGAAAATACGTTGCATCGATAAATAGCCATTTTCGTGCACTGCAACGATCCCTCATGTTGCAAGGGTCCAGCTGTGCCCGAAGTATTTCCATAGATTCAGAAACTGTATGTATCTCTAAAACGCAGGGATTGGGGCGACCCAGGACAATAAAAACTAAATGCCCCCAGTGACCAGGTCCACATATGGAGGCCGAAAGGGGGAAGGGGAGTGTTGAAGTATGCACAAGAGTATGTTTGGGGGTGGAAAGAGGGGGAGAAATATCCCAGGCAAAGCCAATTCAACATCAGCACGAAACAATCAGTGAGCGATCGAAAACACTGAGACCCGTCTGTAAAAGAATTTATAGGTCCACGTGTTCCACGAGTTTAATGCGGAATGAGAGCGAATGCGAGACAGAAATGAAGAAAAAATGTGTTTCGTTAAAAGTAGTTGGACTTTTAAAGAATAACTATAAGAAGTCGATTCCCTTTTTTTTATTCTGTTGTCATGAGGCTATATTCTGCTGTTATATATATATATATTACAGCAGAGTATAGCCTCATGGTATAGTCGATAATATATTCGAACGATTAAAATTTCGAACATCTAGAGGTAACACAATAGGGCATTATAGCAAAAAAAAAAAAAAAAAATGTAACCAATTATTTCAGTTTTTTTTTTAACAATAAGATCTTGTATTCCAATTTTAGAGATAAATTTAAATCATTTGATTATTTTTAAATTGTTGAAAATTTTTGTAGAAGTAATTTTTCAGCACATAAATATGAATTTTCAATATTGAATTGTTATCTCCGATTAAATATAATGATTTTAAAAGACATAACAGGGAAAAAACAATTTTCTTTTCAACTTTTTCTCAATGTACATATTCATAAAAAAAGATATCTTATTGAAGATGAGACAAATTAAAACTGAAAAGGTTATTTACTAGATCATATGTCTTAAAATTATCCAGATGTTAATAATTATTTCTGCAGAAAAATTTAACAGAAACTTAATCAACCAAATTAAACTTTTTATAAATTATAAATTAATCTAAAATCTTTTTATAAATTAATCCTTATAAATATTAAATATTCATTTAAATTAAATAATATAAAAAATGAATATATATTTTCCCTCTTAAATACAGTATTATATTTATATAAAATTCATCTATATCTATTCTTATAATAAAGGACGATGTGTGTGTGTGTGTTGGCGATGTACAGGCCAGACCGTTCGACCTACAGCTACAAAATTTGGTATATGTATACCTTGGGTGCCGGGAATGTGCACCTAGGAGCCCTTTTTTTGAATTTTTAATTAAAATTTTAATTAATTTTAAAAATAAGCCAAAATTTGAAGTTTTTTCACTATAACTTCTGAAAATATTACAGCAAAAAATTGATTTTTGCATCAAGTTAAAGCTCAAAAATTAGCTTTTCAATGATACTAATGTTTTGACAGACGAATCAAAACTCTATTTTTAATGAATTTTTAAACATTTAATTTAATCGTTTTTTTTTTTCAATTTATTTCGCAAAAAAAAAAAAAATCTTCTCGAGGATCTCAAAAAAAAATCAGCTTTTAATAAAATGTTGCCATTACATTTTCAGAAGTTCTGATTTAAAAAAAGTTAATTACTACCAAAAATAAAAAAGAAAAATAGAATTTTCATCACGTGATTATATGAAATGAAACAAATAGGAAATGTGATATTTTTTATACAATAAATGCAAGAGAAAATATTTCTTGATCGTTTGCAATATCAAAATTAGCAATTCCATTAAAGAATTAAAGTAAATAAAAATACAAAGTAAAAATATATTACAAAAGTGCGACAGTTAAAACTTAAAAAGAATTTTTAGAAAAGCACCAAACGATAATCTTCTGAGAACGAGATTAATTATTTAAAAGCAAGAAAACTTTGAAAATGACGTCATTTCAAAGAAACGACGAACAAAAAGCAATTGATAATCAGTTGTAGTAAAATATTTTTGAATTCTTTTTTTTTTAATTTTTAAAACAACAAGCCATGTTTTGAATTGTTACTTTTACTTATGTGAAGAAGATATTTTGTGCAAATCAAAGAATTCGCCTTCGTGATTGTAATTTATCTCCGCATTTTAATGAATCATGCGAAATAAAAACGCATCTTCTTTCAACGAAGTAACGTTATATTAAAGCTATACTGGTAAAAGTAGGTCAGCTGTTTAAAAACGCATCTTCTTTCAAACAAGCATACGTAATAATTAACAATGCAAAATGTGTAAGGCATATAAAACTATTTTTACCCGCATATTTTGGAGACATCAAAACTTTCTAACCAAAACAATATCATGTTCTCAAATGAGAAAAAATAAATCAACTACCCTTCCAAATTAAACATATAAAAATATCATTTTCGGCACGTGTCTGTATAAAATGAAACAAATATGAAACATGATATTTTTGGAAAATAAATGGATGGAAACGTTTTCTATGATGTTTTATAATACAAATATTACTAATTCGATTAAACAATTTTATTTAAGGCAAATATGGTTTAACATCTACAAGGCATCTCCTGTAATCGGAGCCCAACATCTAATTACTTAATTTTTTGGGGAGAGACATAAATCTCTTAGCAATTGGTCCATGTGAAATATATAATTATAGATTTAGGGAAAAAATGTTGACGAATTAAATTTTTACATACATCATCTGCTCTGTGAATCATATTTAACAAAATATTGAGACATTAAGTCCTTAAAATAAAAATAAGTGGTAATCCGATCAACTAAATCAATCATCAAAGCTGATCGATCTATGAAAATTTCAATATAACTTTTCGATAAAAACAGGCGATTTTAGATCACTTTATCAAGATATCAAAGAAGCCAATCAGGATTATTCTAGAATAGTTGGTCTAGATTATGATAATGATGATTGTTCTAAACTTGCAATATTCAGAACTGAATTAATCAGCCAGATTTGTAGAAGATAGAAATGCTTATTTATTTATTTAGAAGTTGAAATATTAAGAATATTTTACAAATATGAATCTATAAGACCAAAGGAATTTAAACCATAATTTTTTGAAATATATTTATAGACCTTTAAAAAATATTATTGAGAGCATTTATGTGCATCTAAAAATAAAATTAAAAACTGAAGGTTTCAATTAACCTGTGAAATTTTTGCTGATTAATTCCTTGACATATTACAAATTATAAAAAAAAAATTATAATGTTTCAATTTCTGTAGTGTACATAAAACTTCAATGCCGGACTAATCTGCTTTCAGTTCTTAGTTTTATTTGAAGACATGCTTAGATTGAGTAAAGAGGTCTTTATATTAATTGAAGTTTCATCATGTCCACTTTAATTTAAAACTGAGTTATACGTGCGCTGATAGAAAATCAGAGAGAGATGCGGACCTCAAAGATAGGACTGCTTAAGGCCTACGTAATAGTATAAGTGAATTATATGACTATCGAAATTTGAAGCTTAATAATATTTTGCTGAAAAACTTATTATGAGACCAAGTTATATAAAAAATGATTTAACCCTTTAGTCGGCATTAATATTGGCGAACCGACTGGTCGCCAAAGGCGGCTAGTTTTAAATATAATATTATTAATAATAATAATCTTTTATTTAAAGTCAGAGTTAGATAAGAAATGTAAAAAATTTGAAGAAAATAATTTTGAATTTCCTTTTTGGTAATCATTTTTCTTAAAGTAAACGACATTTAAGATATAACTTCATTCAAAACTGCTTCTGTTGAGAACCTGATAAAATTAATTCAAACTTATTAAAATTTTAATTTTAATTAAATTTAACTTTTTTAACTGTAAATTTTTAATGCAATTTAAAGTCGAGAACAGAAGCTGAAGTTCTAATATATAACTCTAAAATAAAATATAATACCGTTATCAAACAAAACCTTTCTTCTACATTTTGAGATATAAACTAAATGCGACATGCAGTTAGTTTGACTTGTTTGACTATCTTCAAATCTTTCTCAATCTTTCTATTTCATATTAAAATTGTTCATCCAAGGACTCCCTGGTTTAACAAAGCAATTGTTGTTTCCACCTGATAATGGAAATATTAAATCTTTTTAATAATTTCAATTAATTTCTATTACTTAAAATACGAATCATTATTCACTCCATTTTTTTCCATATCAGTTTTCCGATGGCAATATTGTTAAATTTAAGTACATCTGAATTAGATTTTAAGTCATTTTGAATTAGTAAGGGGTGTAAAAGATTTCATAACTTTTCAAGTAATACTAATCAGTAATTGAAATAGTTGGCTCACAAGTCTTCTAAACACCCCTTTTACCAAATCGTAGTTTTCAGACACAATACTTTTAGAGAGCTTCAGGCACGTGTTGTTGTTTCTGATGACACTCGTCAACGACAAGCGTCTTGATGCGGTGAGCGATTTTAAGCCGAGGGTGCAACTCTTGTTTTAAGAAATGCCAACTAGGTCCGAGAGTAAATCTTAGCTTCTCACAAATGGCATTCACTTGTTATTTTTTTTACGGGGGAGCACATTCACATCTCTCACAGACAGATCAGATAAAGAACAACTATCCCCGAACCCAGATCACGGGTAATCCTGTGTCAGGTCGTCGGCTCATGCATGTGTATCTGCAGCAATTGTTTTAGATACTGTACGTAAACACCCGTTCTGACCTAGGTAAAATGAAAAAAATTGTCAATTGAGTCGTATTCCTATCAGAAGAAGAAATCAAGTCTGGCTTCTCCCACAAATAACGTATTATAAATAGGGAAAAAATGATCAAAATTATTTAATCTTCAAATCTTTGCTTTTCTGGAGCTTAGACGATGTGTGACCACTTATTTAGCTTTGTTTTTCTTTACAGTTTTGAATTCTTTTCATTCATTAAATGTTTAAGAGTTTAAATAAACTGCTATTTCAAAATGAGAATGCTTCAATATACTTAGTAGGGGGTTTTTCGCACATTTTCATTATAGAAGGTTCACCAAATTCAAACGATTGATCATCAGTTCCTTGTTTCTGTTACATATGTTTAACCCGAATTTTTACTCAATTAACATTTTATTTTTCATTTTACTCGATTCATCCAGCGTTTAAATGCTTTACGTATCTGATGTATCAAACTCTAAAGAACTTTAATATCTCGAATATGTTTCAAGTGTCTGGCAATTTTTTAATAAAATTTCTAATACTTATCAAAATGATGCGCTCCAAACAAAACATCAACAATCGCTTTTATCAAGTGCCAGAATATGATGCCCGTTCTGTTTTCTTTGTCATTTAGTTCTATGACAGTGTCATATTAAACTGCATTCAAGCTTTTTTGGCCTCTTTCACACGGCATTTACCCCAAATATTTCCCTACGCATCGGAAACAGGGATCACAGCCAAATATAAATACGTTTTTGAATGGACGATAGCGAAGTCAATGTATCGGAATTTATTTCCGCGTTCAGTCACAGTTAAACGCGCCTAAAATGCCGATAAACTTTCGCCATTTTAAACCACTTCACTTCACTTTTATCGAGCTCTCCTGTCGTCGGAATAAAATTGATATCGCTTGAAGGGGAAAAAATATAAAAGTTTGAGAAAAATAAACTAAATAAAAAACGCGACACACTATTTGGAGAAAAAACTACTACGACTACTACCCCTATTTCGGCATAAAGAACGGAACAAGCCGGCAGTACAATGGCGGACCAGCAATAAAAAAGTCTTCTATCTCCGTAAAGCTTTTGAAAGTCAGGTTAAACAAGATGTTCTGTCAGTGCACGTTTCAGTTTGATAGAGCACCAGCCAACGCTGATTTGCATGTGGTTGAGCATATGCAAGCCGGGTCTCGGAACTTGCAATGATTGATGGGATTTTTCCTTAACCCTAGACGTCTCAAGCAGAAAAGACCGCCATTGTAACATTCGCGGTTTGGCCGATAGGAGGCGCTGGTGGGAGATAAGGCGGGAAAAGGCCACTTCTTCCAAAAAGGAATGCTTTTATGAGCGATGGAAATGGAAAAGCCACATACTTTACTTTTAAGTCATCCGAAATATTCTACATTCGAAGAAAAGAAACATTTGCGGAGAATGCAAAGAAGGACTTCCCAAATACCTTCCTTCTAAACAAAGGACTACAAAATGCCCTATCTAAAAAAAGAATGAAGTGTATTTCGAAAGTTTCGTTATACGAGATATATCTCTCATACAATACTCAGTGGCATGGTGAAGAAAAGGGTACTAGAAAGTTGACTTATTTTTGACTGTTTCCTTTTGAATATTTGGCTTAAAGAATTTTAAAAATTTATTTCAATGTCACAATTAAGACAAATTGTCCAAATCATCTATCACATTTCTCCACCATTCACAGCTGCTATACTACAGATAATAGTCCCTATATCTGAATGACCATGCATAAAAAACCTCGGTAAATCTGCAAGCTATTGCCACTATAAGAAAACCTCAAGGTGCACAAAAATAATTTTCCTCAGTTTTGTTTTAGTGCAACACAGTTTTAAACTGTATCCGAATTCAAATACCATGTGCGATTGACACTTTTATTGGTTCATGCTGAAAACTGGTGGAAGGAAAATCCAGTAAAAGATTCATCACATTGCATATCGCTTTATGTTACACATCAGTCACTTCAGGCTAATTTAATTAACAGTGCGCTAATGCGTAATCAGCCTTTTTACTATTTACTTTTTTAGGTTAGAGTGTCAGTTCGAAAGTATTTCAGTAATTTTCAAAAAGGTATCAGGTAAACAGTAGAATTAAAAACTGATAATGTCACAAATAA
>JAOUZG010029335.1:1754051-1780978 GCA_026289955.1 Argiope argentata
TTTTTTTTTTCATTTCATGATACTAAAATTTATTAATTTATTCATTAATTAAAATTCATTCATTTTCCTTTTTCGAAATCAGAATCTTGAATTAAAACATCACTCTGATCCGATGGCAAGAGGCGATATTTATTTGAATCGCAGGCAAGCAGCAATAGTGGAATATCCACGGTGGAATCTGAATATCATAACTCTTAAAATATGCCAAATAAAAGTTTTCCATATGCCACGGAGATAATGTTTTCTTATAATCATGACCCAAACTTTCAAAATTCAGACATAGGCTTCCTTTTCCAACTTCTAGGCTACGAAAAATATTATACATCAGGTAGAATAAAAAATCTCATACTAAACATCTGACTAGAAAAAGTCTAATATAATGCAAAATCCTCAACAGAAAAAATGCTTTATGGATTTGATCTTTGATCTCAGATTCAAACATAAATAAAGAATCCATTCAAATTGGAGGAATAAAAGTCGATTGTCACAATAAATTGGCGTCTAAAACAATAAAAAATTGAAATCAATTAATCAACAATCGAATATAAAATATAAATCAATTAATGTCACATCTTGATAACTTTTGATGGATTTAATCAGCGAAAATGGTGTACGGACGCTCTCAAATTTTTAACCCTTAGTAGCCTGATAAACGAAAGTGATTTATTTTTAATATTACTGTGTTTGCTTGAGGGTCTAGATGAAGAGAAAAATAACTAAAAAATCCCAATATTTATTTTACATATTTATTTAGAAAAAAAACAGGTATCAATTTTGATACTTCAGGCATTAACGCCATAAAGAAATCAGAATTATTATTGGTATCAAAATTGAAACTCTAGGTTATTAAGGGTTAATGATATGCAATACTAATATTCCTTTAGAAAGTATGATAGCTACGCTCTATTATTGCTTATGGTTTCAACTTGAAAATATGTTCATTTGAGGCATATTTTAAAATTTTTTTTAACGAACGCAATTATTTCCTTGCATGCTTGTATGTACTTGCACAATACAGGAAACTAATGAATGTTTTAACCTCCTCATCTGTTGGAGACAATTGAGAGTTTTGCTTTTGTTCCCTTTATCTCTTTAGTTTAAATTTGGTAAAGCTAGAATCATGGAATTATAATAATAGAATATGGACAAAAAAAGTACGCTCCAAATTTCATTTATTTGGCTTCTAAATCTTTCAGTAATTGTGCAAGACGTTTAATTTAGGTTAGTTATATTAACACCTCGTTTTAAAGCAAAAATGGGTCCATTTCTGAACGGATCACGTATTATTGAACCCCACCCAGATTGCGAATACGATACCAGAAGCCAGCAACACTTTCTCCCAATTTCCATACCACATCACACGGAAGAGCGTTTGGTCCCGACAGATTTAAGGAGCATCAGATACACTTACACGATGATTCAGATACACTTACACGATGATAAATCAGGTCTGGAACTTAAAACCCTGCGCTTCTGAGGCCGAGTCCTTATCACCGGGGTATCGCAGCTCGGCCGCGGGACAAGGAAGTATCCTTTGTAGATTGTGGATCTTCCTCAAAACTTCCATTGTTGGGGTTCACAACGGTGATATTCGCTGTTTCATAACACGGCCAAATTTAATCGCAGAATTATGGTACTTTTTAGCTTAACATACTTGCGAGTTAAAAATATTTGATCTAATACGATTGAGAAAACAAAGGAATAATATAAAATATACCATTGGCATTTTTTCAGTAAATTTATTTATTGACTCAAAATAACATAAATATTTTTATGACGTTTTGAGCATTTTATTTAATTGGATATATATAAAGATAGAAAATTTTAATGATTTAAAAATAAGTTAGGAGTAAAATTGGAAGGGATATCCTGATTATAGACATTGATATCATATATATTTTTTTCATTCTGAAAAAAGATATGATCATAATAATCATTTAATTTAATTATAAAATAAAAATTCTTGTTCATCACGAAGTTCTAATTCATCACGAAAAGACATCAATTCGCATAGCTAATCACTTGGATGTAATATCTGCAAAATTCGCTCACTTTCAAGAATTAAAAAATGTGATATTACGTCTATTTGTCGAAACTGTGCTGAATGCGGAGTACGTTTCCTTTTACCCTTCGTATAGAACATCACGTTAGGAATTATCATGAATAAAAATCAATTTCTATAATTCTTTTTATTTAATTATATATGCTTGTCAAGTTTTATAATACTCCGCCAAAACGAAATATACGAAGATTAAAATTGTTGGAAAGAATTTCTAATAGCTCAGCATTTGAATACCACATAGAAGATGTGCAAACTTAGTTTCCTTCTTGAAAACGTTTTTAAAAGCAAATTAGCGCCAAAATCTCGGCACAAACTTATGCATAATTCATAAAATGTTGAGCCCTTGAAGTGTGCGTCCCATAGACAAGTGATTTCCGATGTGCGATGAAAGCCGGCTGCTGCCACTTGAGCGGAACCTTTTAGATCTATCGAAAAATCCTGCTAATGGCTCGGGACCACCGTATTCCTCCGCGATATAAAAATAGTGCGCATATATGTATGCAGATATAAATCACCTCCTTTGTTCTAAAATCGGAATTAATGAAGGAGTGAGCACAACTTGGAAGTTCTAATGTATCGATCCCCCTGGGGATCTAAGGGTGGATTGAGGGGGGGGGGGGGATAGATGGGAGGGGGTATTGTTCTGGTAGATTAGAGTTTTTGCGAGTAGTGACTTTGTGGTTGGTTTTTAAGGTGATCAACTACAGAAAATCATTAATAGTCTACTCCGGTATATCGATTAAACGAAAACATGGAATCGGAAAGTCGACAAGTGTATTTTATGGTTTCTTGTGGGTAATGTATTGATGGATAAAGAAATTACATCGATGCTTTCGAAACTTAGAAGTCGTTTGGGTTCAGAAAAGACATTAATTCTATTCTTTCACTGGAGCATCTTAGCGAAAAAAAATTTTAACTGATTTTAGTTAGCAATAATGACTTTAGAATGATCAAATAGCTTCAATGAAAACTAAGTCGTTGTATTCGATGAAAAATAAGTCGTATATATATGAGAAATAGTGTCCACAGAAAGCAATGAATATCAATCATTTCTTAATTTTTTTAAAATAAATCAAGTTAATGTGGGCTTAATTAAGATCACACTTTGGAAATGAATTTGGAATGAATTAGAACTGAAGAAAATATATATTCTTCAGTTACTAATTTATAATAACGCTAATATTAAATGAATAGCTTTAGCAACCAAACATAATTAAAACTCCCTGCATTATCTCTTGGAAATGTTTCCTTTTTTTAAAAAAAAATTGACTTTAAAAAGTCCATAGAATTAAAATCCAGAATTTCAAAATAATTCCCATGAAATTACTGTTATTGAATGTAAGCGCCACACTAATCGATCTTCTCTAGAAATTTTGTCTACAGCAATGCAATTTTTCACGGTTTCTCCTACAATCAATAGACCAATACCGCACTCTATTTTAATTTAAAGCTTTAAACTCTCAACACCAATGTGAAAAATGTTCAAATAGTAATTTATCACATTTATATTTATTCAGCAATATATTTGACACTTGACTTCAAGTGTTAATTTAGTTTTAGTTATATTTACGTCCCATTGTAAAGCAACAAATTGTTATATTACGTATATTACGTAAATTAGTTATATTACGTCCCATTGTACCGTACCTCGTAATTTTGAACCGTGGTCAGATGACGAGAACAACACCTAAGCTAGCACTCGCCTTCCACATCACAACAGTGCCCGGAGAGGGGAGGGCCAATGAATTGAACATGCAAAAGAACCACTCAAACGACAGTTCTTCGGTGGAATCGGGTCTCCAATCTGTCACGGGCCGAGTCCTCATCTTATTATAGTACTGATAATTCCTCTTCCGGAATAATTAATTCCAATCACTTCATGACCTCATTTTTATTAAGGAGGAAGAAATGACAACATCTACATTAAAATGGTTCATCATTCTAGCTAGTTCCAATTAAAAAAGCATTTTTTTAAAAATAAAATAAAGAAAATGTTGTAATTGTCAAAAATATTTTGAAATCAATATTTTGTATAGCTTTAATGTTTTAAACTTTCCTCAATTTGAAAACAACCTTTTTGGAAAATGACTGTTTTTTGTCTGTCCGTCCGTCTGTTTTTCTGAGCAAAGATAACTCGAAAATGCTCGAGGAGATTTAGATAGACAACATTTTGAATACAGATTTAGCGTCTCTAGAATGGATAGTTTTTAAATCTGGAGCCAAAGCGGACAAGGGGTCGATTGTCTGTGGGTCTTTGATTTCAGAGTCTTCTAAAGGCAACCACTCGGAATGACTTAAATTTATTAACTCAGGTATGTGATTTTGCGATTTCAAGTAGGGTTTTCCGTCAAATTTTGATCGCAATCGTTTCGGAATAATGCGTTTCACAATCAAATTTAATTTTAGGGATTAACTAATTAAAAAATAAGCAAAGGATCATAAGACAGATCTATTAAAAATGATAAATTCATGCCAAATTTTTATATCTCGTAACTACTATACGCCAATGTCATACAAGACATTCTCCGGGGCTATGACTATGGTTCAGTATCAAATTTTGGTTTCAATTCTGCAAGCAAAGATTTCCAAAACACGTATTAGCTTGACAGATTCGGCGGGGAAAAAGGATAAAATCTTAACTAGAGACTACGAGAGAAGATTGCAGGGAGATCACTACCGCTGCTAAAAATAAAAGTACAAAAGACAGGTTTATTTACATTAAAATTTTTGTATGCACCATAGAACAATTTTTATAGTTTATGCGATATTTAAAAAAAGAATCGAAAAAGAATCGATAAAAAATTTTACATAAAAATCACTTTATTTAGAAAGATTTTATTAAATACAGCTCATATTGCGTAGAAGCAATTTAAAAAAACCAAAATTCGCAATTCTTCAGAGCATTTACTACTGATAATACTTAACATTCTTTTTTTCATTTAAACCTTTTTTTTTCTAACGTATATGCCTATTGCTAACAGTTAGAGATAAACTGTTTTGGCTTGACAAGAGTGGATATCCTGTATATAAAAGCATGTTTTCTTTGAACGATATCGAACTATTGAATTCGTAAAACAAGTATTTTAAAAACACAATAACATTTTCTTATATTTATTTTTCGAAGCAATATTTTCGCATAATCATTTCATTTCGTATATAAACATGTTAAAATTATTCTTTTTATGTAAAGTTTGCAGTGAGAGTTAGCACGATCTTTTAATTTAATTTTTAATTGGCACATTTGCAATAAGTTGATAAAAACTATTTTTTCATGCACTCGTAACTTATTCTTGGTCATAAGTGCATCTTAAAAATTTTTTAAATAAAATAAATTCCTTGAAAAAACATTTAAAATAGTTTTTAAAAATTTATTAAAAATAGAATAAAATTTGAAAATTCTAAAAAGAACCCCCCAAAATATTACTGAAAAAACATTTTTTTTGTGTGTGTGTTATTTTGAGCTTATGTAGAAATATCCTTTGTTTTGTAATAATTAGTTTCAAAAAATTTCGCTTACCTTTTAATTAACTAAAAAATTTAAGATGCTCTCAGATTCACATTCCTGTCTTCCAAAGAATATATGCAATAAGTTTCCTAACTCTAAGCCAAACGCACAAGCTTGTAAAAGTGCCAAGACACACAGACAGCCAAGTTGAAACACTTAATCGCTTATTTTATAAGTATGGATTAATAATACGGTTTTTTAAATATACAAATTCATGATATAATTTTCATTGTTTAATAGTAAGCATTTAATTATTATACTGGGTTTTAAACGTTTTAACAGTATTAATTTACTTTATTGATATTTTTTATTTTTTTATTCAAACAACATTTTTGGGGAATAAAAACCAAACTTCCCACTAAGATGCATTGGACTCTAATTGAAAAAAAAATGGAAAACAGTTAATAAATTAATAATAATTGGAAAACAATAATAATTGGAATAATTATAAAATTATTAATAATAAAAATTCAATTATTATTAATTACTTAAAAATAAACAATAATTGGATTTTTTTTTGAGTAAAAATACATTTCGGAAAAAGATTGTGACCTTTTGAATCTCAGAAATGTGTATCTTAAATGTATGATATTTTTATTTCAAGAGGCTATTTAATTATATTAAATCTATAAATCAACGAAACTGGCTCCAAGACGAATAAATAATACAATTTTAGAAGCAAAATAAATAAAAAACACTGTTTCGCCGTTTAGTACTTCTAATCTTTTTATCAGATTGAAAGAAAATGGGAATTTTAGGTATTTATTAGATATTTATTAGTTTTTTCTTCTTCTATAGTAGGAAGTAGTATAAAGTGGCTTACAAAAAGAAAAAAAACGCAGCTGTTTTTGCTTAAATTCTTTCTATTTTTAATTGAATTTTTGAAGCAATTTTTAATTTATAGCTATTGATCACTAATTGTTTAATATATCTACAATTCAATGTTAATTGTTTTTCTAAAAGACTTGATCAAAATATTTCCTTTTAAAAAAGAAAAAAATAATTAATATTAAAAAAACATATTCGCCGATTGTACACACATTTTCTCACAATTTCAAATAATTCATTAAAAATTCGTGGTCATTGAATTCATCCTAATAACTCATTATAGAAGCAAAATAAGAATAAAAATAAGGTAAACATTTAAAAGAAGAAAAAAAAAACGTAAAAATTTCTTACTATTATATGGCGTAGTAATTAATAAAGAATACCCTTTGTATTGAAAAACTTCTATTGCTTAGGAGTATATCTTGTCTTAATGACATTCAGGGGAAAAAGTTTAAAAGAAAAATTAAAGTTGTATAATTTTGAAAAAATATACTCCTTTCAAATTTAAATACGAGTTTTTAATGCTTTTCCTAACTAATTCAGCCATTATTCCTAAGCACCAATGCGTCAATCCCTGAGAAAGATGAATATCAACAAAAAAGGCACCCGCTTGATAAACCTAAGCACAGGGCATCCGGAGAAAGTGCTAAGCCTAACTGTTTGTCATCATCTCCGCTTTCGTCGCAGATCGAAAGGCAAGAGGGTGCACTCGCTGTCTCTCTGAATGACTCTTTGCAAAGTGTCCACCGTTGTCCAATCCTATCCAAACATGATCGACAAGGGATAGCTCTGATTCATGTATCGGAAGTACTATTTAGTAGAGGTACGTGCATCACAATTCCTATTATTCAATTTTCCCGAAAACCATCGTCTTCCTCAACACTCCTGCGAAGGTCATCGACGTGTTAGGCTTAGCTGCCCGATCGATCTGAACGATTCCATGTTTTCTCTAGATAATAGTAAACACTGAATCTTTTTCGAGATCTCGAATGAGGAATCGAATAGCTTTTATGTCAAATTTTAAAATTTCGGTAAATATGTGCATCAGATATGACTTCTAATAATCAGAGAGCAATAGGGAAAAAAATCGATATTTTGAAAAGAAAACATTAGTCAATCGATATCTCAGTGAGTGCGTGTTTGGCAGGTTCGTTATTACAGATTTAATATTCACTGGGTGACTATATTAATGATATATTTAATTTTTTTCTTTGAAACAGTTTTAAATAGCTTGTAAGCGTTATTTTCAAAAATGGTGGTATGGAAATTGACTTTGAATAGAGGCAGCGCAACTTATATCTGCAGTTGATGCAAACATTAACACGCCCACGTCATTACTATAGCCTTTAATTTATTTTCTGCATCATCTAAAAGGACTTATGGCTGTTAATAGAAAATATTATCGGATCGAATTTTGTATATTTATATTATTGTAATTGAGAGCTGTTTCATAACGAAATTCATTCATTTATATAATTAATGCTGATGAAAGTAATATACCGTATGTCATGTTTGAAAACAGACAGTATTTTTTTTTTCATCTATAAACTGTTGAAATAAATGGCACATTTTTTTTATTATTTTGTTAGTATCATTTATGCTGTATTATAACTATTTATTCGGGAATACTATTAATAAAATTTGAAAAGAATATAATTAAAAGTGCTAAAAAAGTCTCATATAACTTGATTGAATTCCATTGGTTTTCAATGTTTGCTTGTTAATTAAAAGGTAAATGATATTGAGTGATTAATTTCCAGGAAAAAATAGATATTCTTTTCTACAATTTGATGCATGTCTTCAATTATATTCTTTTTTATATTTGCATATTTTCCAAACGAAGCTAAATAAATTTTATTTCTCTTCCAGATATCAAAAGAATAAAAATAATTAATTAATTAAAAGTACGAATTAATGAGACTTTAAAATGTTTATAATAAAGTAAAAATAATAATTTTACACTTGCAATAAAAAAAACATATTTTATCCTTACTTTAAATTTAAAAAAAAAAACATGTTTAGCTATCCAAAGAGATAAGAAAAACATAATTAACTTTTTCAAATATTTACATATATATTTTTAAATGCATTGGAAAGATATTTTTTTGAAAATATTTAACATTTAATCAATAACCTTTCTGAAATTTAATAGTCGAAATATAGAAATATTTTTGTTATCAGAAATCTGGTCAGAAGTAGCAGTCAGATACTTACTGGATTTGGACTGAGATCAAGTCCACGAGCAAAATTATAAGATATTCTTAAGCTACTAGTTATGTAATGGAGTTTTATTCATTTAGAGAAATAATTTAAAGATTTCTCAGAAATACCTTATTATAAACTACGCCTACTTAAAGAAGTCGTTAATATTTTGCAAGATTTATATAACCGACATATTTTAGATTCTGCTAATCATGTAGCCTTTAATCTACAACGGAAATCTAAAGTGAAATACAGTAAAAATAAAAATTGAATTGTCCCCTTTAAAGTATAATGTCATCAACTATAAATGTCGGCTTGCTGGCACAGAGGTAGCGTCTGCCTCGTGTTCTGGAGGTCCCGGGTTCGAGTCCCGGTTCGGGCATGGTTGTTCTTCTGTGTGCTATCTGGAGATGTGTGAATGTGCCCCCCTGTAAAAAGGGGCTGTGCAAGCGTATGTGTGTGTGTTTCATCTTCATATGAGCTAGAAGTCAGACTTCTGCCCTTGGGTGCTCAGGGGTTCATACCCTCAGAAACTACTGCACCCCTCTTTCCGCGGTAAAAAGGCGGACACGACATCATCATCATCAAATATAAATGGAAATATTTTTCATAAAAATCGAATTATTTTTCAATGATAATGGAATTATTACATTGAAGTAAAATATCAATAAATAGAAATGGAATTACTTTTAATAAAATGGAATTATTTTTCATGTGGAATCATAGAAAAATAATTCCAATAAAAATAATAAATGGAATTATCTCATTGAAAATAATTCTATGCTATTTTAAAAAGTCAGAATAAATGGAACTATTTTTCTATGTGTCTCAATGTAAATTTCGCTGTAATGATTGGTTCAAAATTTATCACGGTCGTCTCATCGGCAAGTGCTCGCCCTAAACGTCAGAGCGAAGGATCGCCCGCCGCTTTGTCACTTCTGCGTTTGCATTTCGGGCTTCTCAAAAAATAAAATGAATTATATTTTGCACTTATATTTAAAATTATTTATACTGTGCAATTATATGCAAAATTATTTGCAGTGAATAAATCTCAATATAATAAAAAAAATATCAATGTAATAAATTTTTTAGCATTTCAATATACTGTGTGGCAATGTTTCACTTATTAAATGGAATAAAGGAGAATAACTTTATTTTTCGTAGAAGGTAATGGCACTAAGAGAAAAGCCTACAAATATAAAAGAAAATCGTGCAAAGAAAACACGCAAGGAAGAAAAATCGAAAAAAAAAATGCTTCAGCTATACAGTTTTAACTTGCAAACTACCTTTAAAAATTCAACTATTTAACTCTTTATCTCTGCTTACCTATTCATAGAGAGAGAGAGGAGTAAGTAACATTCCTAAAATATTATAATTTTAAATAAGCAATTCTTGCATGTCTATATAAATGCATTTATGGTATCTCGGAATGGGTTCTAACGATTTGAATCAAATTTTAAATTTAGATAAGATTCTGCTTTTTAAGTTTATTTATATAAGTGTCTTTTCTAGATAAACGTGATTTTACACAAAAAAATTATATAACTAAACATTGACATTTGGTTATACATAATTTGCACTAGTATGTCATGGAGATAGTAATTGTTAGGTATTCTGATTCCTATATATTTTTCTAATATTCGATCCCGCGTTAGCTATTCAATTAAATTTCGATTATAGCTTTAAACAAGCCTTAAGGTAAAATTTTATTCACTCTTTAAAAACAAAAAATATTAAAAAATGTTTTCAAGACAGGTTTCAGAATGTTAAAATCCCTGCTCAGTAAAATGTTTGTATATCTATTTTTCCCTCTGGAATTTTAAATTCTATCCACAGGATTCCACTCTGACCCCTGCTCCCTGCCAGTTGGTTTCTGAGCCATTAGAGATAGACATTGTCTTGCATTTGGAAAACTTTTATTTGAATTCAGTTGCATTTAAGGTAGTTTTCATTCAAAAATGCACTTTTATGCAACCCAACAATTCTATCAGACTTATTTAGTGAATATTTTCTAAAATTATACGTCTATCTTTAATGATTCAGAACTAGTTATTGCGCACAGTTATAAAGGGCGCCCTTTATAGAAATTCGATGGTGCATACTTTCCATAAGCGTACGTAGATGTTTTAAACTCTACTTGGGCTCTTCAGGCGATTCTTATTACTTAAATGTGTTCTTTGCGTGAAAAGTAGTAAGCGTGAAAAGCGAGAGCCTTTAAAAAACCCCACATGATTAAATGAGATTCATTGTGAGGCTTTTCCATGGGATCATTTCAAATGTTTAGAGATGCGAGGCCGCGTTCACATGCGAGGGCCGAATGCACGTAATGAGTGAGGCTCAAGTTTATATTCTGAAAAAGAACACACTGGTTTTATTATTTTGGTTCTCGTCACTTTTCAGAATATTAATTACTGTCGGTTTGGGTTGGATAGTTTGTACCTCCAAATGTGATTGGAGTACTTGTACTTTTCATTTTTTTACTTTAGCGTTTGAAGAAGGTCTGTTATAGTAATTTTTGAATTAATTCTCGAAATTTTGGGGAATTAAAAATGTTTTGTCTTCCTGGAATAGCTATTTTAGAATTATATTTGAATTTTAGATCTTTTGTATCCGGTGTCTCAAATTAGTAACTACATCTGGTGATTGTATCTTTATAATCTAACAATTCTCTCATGTGCTTTAATAGGGATGTAATACTTAAAGGACACTGATATAATGAATGAAATTTGTTAGTGGACAATAGTTACATTGAAAATGTAATAGTATTTCAAATTTTGGAATAAAATCATCTTCGAGAAAAGGCAGTTTTCCTATTCACGTGATCAATTTTGTTTTCATTGTAAAAATTTTACAGAAAAAACATTTGATGTTATTATTCACATAGAATAAAATTCATGAATTTTTTTTTTATATTATTGCATTTATTTTCTTGCCATGTTCGAAGAAATATATGTGTAATATCAAATAACCTTTCTTAAAACAATTTCCTAATCCCTTCAAATATGTCATTCACTTTAACTTTAATTCACTTTAATTCGGAATACATGTTTATTTAATTTTTCCCCAAAACTGGTGACTGAAAATTCCTTCTAAAACTATATAAGAACTCAATTCTTTCTTAGGCTTGCTTTTTCATCTTTTTATGCATACTTAGTTTCGTAAATATTTGGACAGAGAAATCTTGAAAAAGCAAAAAATTATTGGACTATAGCCATGAAATTCTGAAGAAAATAAAAGCATTAAAAAATTCAACATTGTTTTTTTTATCCAAGTTTTACATATACATTTATATCGATTCGGTTTAATGAATTAGTTTTGCCATTCTGGTCACAGAAAACATTCAATAAATTTATTTATATTCTTGTTGAGGGTATGAATTTAAGCATAAATTCTTGGAAAAAAGTATACAATAAAATATAATTATGTAATTGAACCAAAAATCCAATAAATAATTTTTAATTGTGCATGAAATTTGTTATATTTGAATATCCCATTTTGAATTAGGCATGTCAAACATCAAATTTATAAAATTGGAGAATAATAATAAAAAGCTGTCTGATTAAATGCGAATAATAACGCAGAAATTTTTTTAAAATTTTTTATCTATGCCAGAAAAAAATGCTTAGTTTCCAAACAAATATACAAAAGCCTTTGACAATTTTTTATAAATAATACTGTTCTGCAGAAGTGCACGAGACAATCGAAATGAAGTGCATTCGCGCATTTAAAGCAAGTTATCCACACCAATACTACTAAAATTTTATTTAAAATTTTTGATTTTATTAAAACCATCAAGATAAATATAACCATTAAAACTGCACCCATTTTGTAAGAGGATCTTATTACTGGCTGATAAACATTGTAAACTTTAAAATGTTCCAATAAGTTTATAAAAATCCTGATTCCATTTTAAAAAAGAAATATATCTATATAATTTTCATTAGAACATTATAAATATTATCATCACATACATTAGAATCATCTTTATAATTGAAAAGAGAGATGTGAGTGAAAAGAATATGCAATAAAAAAAACTGCCACATCAAAAAGTGAAAATTACTACTAAATACTTTTATAAATTTATTATCGATTCATTTTAATGATTTCAAAAAGTACAATATAAAAAGGTTATTTACTTTTTATATAATACAGGATTGATATACAGTAAAAAGGGAATTCATAAAGGACAGGAAAAAAAATCAATATTACGTGTGAAACAAACAACTGGGGAAAATTCAATAATTTTCTGATGTCCTTTCGAGCACAAGGTCTTTTATAATTTACTTTATAGCGGCATACTTTATAGCAGACAAAAGAAATAAACAAAATGTGTTTAGTTGCAAATAAATTGAAAATTTCGCCATATTTTGTGTACTACATAAATAAGTAAAACACAATTCTAAACAGCGGATGATAGACAGCAATTTTTTTATTGAGTTTTGACAGCAACTGGTTTGAAATGAACCTGGTAACTTTCGGAATTTTGCACTGTGATTAGATAGTGAAAACAATATTTCACGTAATGTATTTCTATGTTTAAACAATGAAATGATGTTTCAGCTTCGTTACTGGCAGTTTCAAAGTTAGTCTGAACATTTACACAGGATTTCAATTGATACTTCGTATACACGAAAGTAAAAATTTAAATAATGGATAAGAATGAGAGAAAAAAAAGAAGAAAAAAATGAAAAAACTATGAGTTGCAAAGAATCGAACTGAAATTGCCAAAATTTAGCGTTTAGTTTTTATAATCCAAGTTCAAAAGCTAAGGAGATTTGCATTTCGCCTTTCTAAAAATGCTACTCAGCTGTTCACAGTAAATAAATTTGAATGATTCCAAAGTTATTCAGTGTGGAGCCGAATTTAATACTTGTCTTATTTACTCCTTTTCTATCTTAATTTTTCACTTTTGCTGATTTTTTTCCTGTTTACCATTGAATTCACATGACGGGAAAGGAGGTAAATAAAAATTTTAAAAAATACTGCATAAGTCTTAAAAAAATAAATTCTGGAAGGGGAGAGGGCTTACTGCTTTGAAGTCTCAATGATCGAGTCATTATTACCTTCATGCAATGCTTAATAATGCGAACAAATTTGCAAAAGATAAAATGAAGAATACGGGGAGGGAAAGTAACAAATTTCTCTTCCATAAATCTGCATATTTGTAGTAAATATTTCTATTTTAATTTGAAATAAATCATTCAAATTTTCAAATAAATTATATCTGCACATTTTATGCATGAAAATATTAAAAAAATACTTTCATAGGTCATTTTTAGAGATTATACTTATCGGTATTTTATTATTATATGGATAATATAACAAGTGATTTAAAAAAACTTTTTTTATATCAACAAGTTTAAATAATTAATTACACTTTAAAGGCTACTTGATTACTTAAGGCTTTTAATTAACAAGACATTAAAATTTTCAGTTTTCAGTTTTTCAGTTCCTATTTTTTTATTGGGAGGAGTTACTCTCTATGTAAATAAAATGTGATCGGATATACAGAGAGGACTACAGATTTCTCAATAAAGTCTGTAACGATATTGACGGAAATAGTAGGGACTCTATTTAAATGCTCCGATTGATATTAGAAGCATTGCCATTATTCAGTATTTTACAGTTGATGTTGTATATCTGACAGAAGTGAGGGATTATTATCCAGTCAGTTATTTTATTGTTACTGTGAACATCGAAATATTTTGTTTGTCATCATAAACATTTTTATATTCTTTGCTAAAATCCATTAAAAAATGAGTATTGTAATAATTAAACCTATCCTACTTCGAATTATGACCGAAATGTATATATTTCAACAGAAACAATCACCAAAAAAACATTATATTATAAACCATGAAAAGATAATTTTTGATGTTACTGTAGCGAAGAATCCAATTTTTGAAAGTTCCCATCGGATCATCTGCATAAGGTTTTAAAATAATTTGGTAAAAAAAAACATAGTCTTCTAAATAGAGATCAATTCATTTTTGATATTCATCAGAATATAGTTAACATTATAATATCCGGAGACACCAGGCTGATGTCATGCGAAAACTATAAGCCAAACACCAGCGGCCCTACTTTGGTTTCCTGCAAAAAGTGTGATCGAATAGAAACTAAAACTATCTGAATCAATTCCATCGACAACAATGAAAGGAATCTAGATAATTTTAACATCATTTTCTGGAAGCATGAAAAGGAAAATTCCAAGTTTTGCTCATTAAAGCATTAACGCTGAGACTTTTAATCCCTTATTTAAATCACTGTTATTAATATTAAATTAAACTACATCCGCGAGTTAAAAAAGATAGAAAATTCATTTTTAACGAGGGAGGGCAAAACCTTCGTTTTTCACCCCTTTATTATAACTGTTTCTTCTCCGCAGGTTGTTCTTCTGCTCCTTCTATCCCATGGCGGTTGGAACGGACCCTCAGTCACTTTACTTTCCTGTACTTCTGAAACCTCAAAACTCGTCAGAGATGTCGTCCAAAAGGTAAAAAGGAACAAATCGGGAATTTCGAGCATCCAGTCAGTTACAAATTAATATTAAATGTCAATGATTGCTTGTCGTCCCTTGAAGAATCTATAATTATTGATTTAACAACCCTTTACAAAAATAAAAAAAATAGACTCAAATGCAATTTTTCAAAATAAATAGCTCAATTTCCACACAAAAGTGATTTTAGCTCCTAAGTTTCTATAAATTAAGAGAGATAGCTGTCTCAAAATTTTAAAAATGAATGAAATATTTTTTTAACAACACATATTTTTAGCGTAAAATATCTATCATATTTAAAATTGAAAAAAAACGTCATTTAAATGAGAATATATTCATTCTTTTCCTTTAATTACAAAAGCATTTCATTGTTAATAACCCCAAATTCTATTAATAGATAAAGCTGGTAGCAAATTAAATGTTTGAGTGACAAGGTATTTTTCTTATAAATTCATGTTAGTTAAGTGATCTTTAATTTATCTTATTGTCCGTAGTTATTCAATAATGTGCAATTTTCCTGTATTAATTTTTGCAATAATTAAGCTCGAAAATAATTTAAAAACAATTTAATTCAATATTAATTTTAGATGATATTATCTCCTTATTAATAATTACTGTTTGAAATATAATTAGATTACAATGAAATTAGAATGTCTAGAAATTTCTTCTTGAAATTAAATGTTCTTCCTTACTTAAAATTTTTTCATAAATCTGGAGATGATTTTTCAAAATTAAATTATATGATACAATACAATATTAAATAAAAATTGTATAAAAATATAATTTTTAGTATGGCTCTGAAGAATATTTTTTAATGAATAAATAGAACTCTTTCGATTCTTGCACTTTTAGTCCTTCACTTAAAAATAAATACTTTAAAGGATATTTAATAATTTTTATTTAAATATATATTTTATAAAAACTAAAAACGACAAATTAGTATTCTTATATAATTACATTGAATACCTATTATATTGGATTTCTTACTCTGTAGACGTTCCGAAGAAATTTTTTTTAAATAGAGTTAAATAGAGATGGTAGCAGTTCAGATTAGGAACCTAATTTTTTAAAATTTAAAATATGTTTTGATATTTTATATTTTTTAAAGTTTTAGTTTAAATTAGCATCCACAGTCTATAATTTTCGATTATCTATTGTCTTTTTAGTGATGACAGGTCAATTTTTTTAAGACATCACAAAACCTATCCCTAAAGTATAATGTCCTCTCATGATAACAAGCTCTACTTATAGAATGTTGAAATTAATGATTCAATAGTAATGCCTAAAATACATACGAATATATCAAGTCTTATTTACTAATTTTTTAAAATCACGCAACTGATGTAAAAGTTAAAGTGAAACATTGAGTCTTATTTTAAAAGGTCTATAACATCTATTTTATACCGAACAGTAAAGATTACTTCTTAACAGATAGAGTTGTCTGAAGTAGAAACGATATTTACGAAAATCCTCATTATCAATACAAGTAAAATAAATCCAATCAATACATGATATATTACGCTATTAAAAAAATGTCAATCAATACTTTTAAATTGAAAAATTCGGTGTTGCTATTCAGTGTTTCTTTGAAAACAGTTAGTTGTTTTGAAGCAGCAGGTAATTCAGTGTTGCTTTGAAATAAAAAAGGATCATTTATAAAGGAATATATTTGTTTAATGTTTTTACATTGAAACTTTTTTTTATTTTAAATAGATAATTCAAATAATAATAGCGTTTGCACATTCGAGTATATAAAATCAATTAGACTAATTTTCGTAGCACTTGCAAATTCTAAAATATTTTCAAGTTAACCATTTCTCTCGTTAAGCCCTAACCCCTTACTTTTGAAAATAATAGTTTAAGAAAGCAACTATTACAAAAAATAATTTTTGGTCTCTTCTGAAAGAGAAAAAACGTTTCAGAAATCAAAATATTGCGTATTTTTACCAAATTTCAAATAAAAGATTTTTATTCAAAATAAAAAAAGACTTAAAAATGGGAAGCCTTTTTGTTTAAAACAAAAAAAATTAGACCTGCTCTAACATAATAATATGAATTCCCCAGTGGATAAATTTAAATCCATTTTCATAGTTAAATTTGCCTAGTGAAGTATATTTTAGTAAAGAAAATTTATTAATACTGTAAAAAAATTCATATTTACTTCATACCGATATTTATTAAGGATATATCAAATCCAATGCAATAAAAATAAATTATTTTGTTTGGATTATTTATAAAACTTTAATTACATTTTTATTAAAATAAAATAAAAACTTCTTAAAGTACCTCAAAACCGTGAATTAATTTCATTACAATATTTTTCTAAATATAAAAAAAAAACCTTCATTAAAGCCCTATAGTAAAACATTCATTAACCGTAGTTCGTAGGTTAAAACTTAAAAAAATTCAAGGTTTTTCCTCTCGAGGAAGAACTTATTTACAAATCCAAAATAATAGGTTTCGATTCAATTATAAACACAAAAATAAAAAAAGGTATATGAACAGTGTCTTATTCTTTAAGACAGAAAAAGATACAAACTAAAAAAAGTGATTGGATATTTTATTCTATTTACTATGATACTTGGCCATTTTCTGGTTTAAAAAAAAGACACATATTACTTTGAGAAATAAAAACTGTTTAAAGTATTGAGTAAAAAATTAAAATTTTTCAAAATTGTAGTTCAAAAATATTTTAGAACAGTGGTTAGTAAAATTGACCACTCATTCATAAAAATATTGAAGTAAATACATATCAAAAATTGTTTTTTTTATTTCATTAAAACAGTTTTTTGCTTCGGATACTTAATGCATCAAATTAACGAAATCGCATATATAAACGACAAGCAATGTTATTGAAAATAAGTATAATCAAGACATAAAACAAATATTTACTTATTTTGTAATAAATAATTTTATAGCGGCATTTTAGATACCCCTTTGCTAAAAAAAATTTATCTACTTAACTTCCATCTGCCCATCTTCCCTAAATTCTTTATCGCGGAACTTAATAGAATTTCGTAAAAACTCCGAAGAAAAAGATTTATGCCTTTACATTATCTCCAACTATCTAAAGAAATTTACGATTTTCTTTAATAAATTACGTAGATGTCCGAAAACATTACTTGGAAGGTTCTTACTGCTTTCCAATTTGAAAGCAACATTTCTGCAATCTTGGAGAGCCATCAATTGCTATTTATGTTTCATTGTATATCTCAAAAACAAGGTCGGTCTTTTGTCCAACAGATCATTCGAAATGTCCAACAAATTACTGCAACCCGGGTTAAATGAAAAGCGCTGTCGATGAAATTACACAGTGGTAATATGTCTTTGCTAATGGAAAAAAGTTGTACACACACATACTTCATCCCGGACTCCCGTTCCTAATTTAAACGCTCGAGAGGACAGCTGAATAACGAAATAAATATAAAAACTTAATAATTGAAACTAAAATGATTCAAACAACAGAGGCTTATGTCAAAATTTTACTTCCTGATACACGACAGAGAATCTGCTGTAATCATCAAATAGTCCTATTTCCAGATTCTATTGGATTCTTAAATGAAATGATAAATAAAGTAATTTTAATTTAATTGAAAATAAATCTATTTTAGAATGATGTTCGATTATCTATAGGCGTGTAAATACAATAAGAATCAGAAATAAAGCATGTAGATAATGAAATATTTTGGAGTATTGTTACCTTAAGGTGTGCGAATAAGTTGAAATTGCACCTTTTTTTTCGAAAGTATGAATTTTTTTAAATTTTAATATCTTTAATGTTTCAACAGTTCTTTATGAATTAATCTTGAATTTTATAGATTAATTTCTTTTTTTGGCCGTAATGTAGATTTTTATATTTGCATTTATATACATTTCAATGCTAATTTGCATCGTTAATATATTTTCACAAATTCTAATTGGTAAAAAAAATTGACAAAAAACCCTCATAAATTAAATTTAACAAATATTTTTGTTTTGATTTGTAATAATAATTTTTCAATATTTTCTGCAGTATCGGAATTATAGAATAAATAGAAATTTAGAACTCATTTAGAAATATTCTATAGTTGTTTTAATACTTCATAATACGAAAAAAAATTGTGTTTTCGTGCTATATAACAATTGAACAATATTTAAAGAATGGAGAGAAATACAGATTATTTTCTCAGCTCAGAAAGTAAGCAATATGCTTCTTGAAGTACCTGCAAAATTTCAACAAAATCATTTGATAAACCTCTAAACTAAAAAATTTTTGCTTTGTGCCTCTTTCTAGCCAAAAAAAAAGGGGGGGGGGGAGAATTTTTAAAAGCTTTTATCATTTAACTGCTATATTTTAATTTCATAATAAATTGCAGTCTTTTCAATGGAAAATTTCAAATACATAAATACTTTAAGACGTTTTTCGAGAAAGTTCGTACCGAACGTAGTCTTGTACCTGAATTATAAACTTGTATCGAATTTGTATTAGTGAATGGAGAATATGCACACGTAAATACGATGATTCAGATAGACAAAATCTGATTTACTGCCAGAATTTTAGGCACGTAGCATATTTTGCGCCAACTCTATAAAGAAATGACGGTCTAGGCGCGAGAGAAAGTCATTACTTAAAACGGCAATAGCCTTCATAATAGAAATCTAATGTTTGCTCTTGATACTAAAACTGTGGATACCTATTAATTTGGAGATAAAACCCATATCCAGAGAACTGTATCTCTATTTTTCAATTGTAGTTGGCCATGAAAAATTTTCCAACAGAATGAGAGGGATATAGAAAACTTCAACCTTTTATTTAATTTTTGTCATTTAATTTTCATTAAAACTGTATCAAAATATATGCATGATGTTTATTCTACAAAATATCATCTTGATTCGCATTGCTTCTGTGGTACGTCATGAAGGATTTTTATAATTTAATGCATTTTTCTTCAAATTGCAATTTTGTTCGCAATCAATATAAAAAATATGTATGAATTTCTGTTCGTAATAAATAGACAAAAACAGAGTAATTGCAATAATTATAGTTTTTGTAACATGTTTTCTAATATTAAATTCTCTAATGTAATTTTGAAATAAATATTTAATGATTTTTACCATTTTTATTCACTTAATTTAGTATTCCATTTTGTTTTATCTGTTAGAATTACTTGCTTTGAAATGTTATTAACTTTTCACCAACATTCATTTAATAGTTGGAATCTGTGACGAATAAAGCTGAAAGTTGAAATAGATAATTTTCAATTAAAAATAATAAAAGTGATTTCATCTAATATTCGAATAAAAATATTGCATCCAAGTCAAATACGATTTTATTTTATTAATTCTTTCATCAATTTCTTTTTTTTGTATTTAATAAATTACTCATTGAAAAAAACTATAAAATTAAATAATAAATATAAGAACTTATTAATACTCAGACAATCCATTTCGCTGAAAATGTAATAAGAAATTATTTTCCTTTTGTGCTATTTTATTATTTCAATGCTTTATATTTGTTTTATTAATCACGTTGCATCTAACATGTTAGAAAGATGGTACTTCAGCTTCTTTTAAAAGTTCAGCATATATTTTGCGCGCAAATTATTATAATTAAATTCTAATTCCATTTCAAACAAATTTTGTCTGTAATTTATTGTGTTTAATCCTCCCCTGAAGTAATGAAAAACAATTTATAAGACGTTCTATTTTCATTCATTCAGTTTCTAAACAGAGCTTAATTAGTTCTTAATTTATCCCATTAAAGTAATGAAATATAAATCAAATAAAACATTCTAAGTAAATAAGGAAGTATGTTCGAACTGAATTTCAGTGTCTATGTACATGCACTAATGAATGTACAAATAGCATTTCAGTGTCTGTGTATATGTACTAATGAATAGTATTGTGTATATGTACAAATTGGGTATCATATCTATATACATATATATACCAATGAATGTACTAATTGAATTTAATATCTTGGGATATTTTTAATTGTATTTTTTATTTGTTATATATTGTATTCATTTAAATGTATTTGTATAAGTAAGAGCAATTAAATCTTTATTCCTTTTCAAACCAAAGTAGTCTAAATCTCAATATGCTAAATGCTTTCTGAATGAGAAGGTTAACCAATTTTTGCTTACATTTCAATAAACTTTAAGGGTAATTTCAAATTTAAAACAGTGTTCTTAATTTGTCTTACGGTACGATAAAGGAGTAAGTTAAATAAAAAGTACATTGAAATTACAAAGAAAATCTACAGAAATTCGGTGTACTTGGATTAGTGAACTTATATTGTGTTCACACACTAGTAAGTTCTGTAGTGTATTTGTTTTAATTCAAATGCCCTTTAGCAGGAAACTTGGAATAGCAAAATTCAGAATAAAATTTTTCTTATCCAAAACTTTATTGGTCTTTTTTATTTATTCTTTTGATTAAATACAACATGCTTAAGTAAATTAAGGATTTTAACAAACAGAAGAATTTAAATTTAAAATAAATGAAACACTTAATAAAAATTATTTCTTGCAGTTTTTGATTTTCACTTTAAATCAACCAAAGTAAATCCGAATTATATACACTAATTTTATTTCATGTTGATAGAAATTTTAAAGAATCAAAGAAACAAAAATCGAATCGCAGACAAATTTGAATTAAAAGCATTTGAAATGAGTTTCCCCATATTAATTCAATTAAGATAAAAACTGTTCTTCTAATAATTCAAATGTAGAAGTTACTTAATGTAATTAAAATACAACTTTCGTTTAAAATAATCTCTATTTTCTCCATTCATGCTTTGAATGTTTTCATGATGAATTAAAAACAATTTATATGACTTGCGCCCCTTTCCTTCGGAGCCCGAAGATACTAGCAGCCTCTCTCTTGATAAACGGGAAAATATAAAGGACCGGCATTAAAAGCAAATGCATTTATTTATATGAATGGAAGCCGCTCACTCCTCCGTTTCGAAAAAAGGAGCTAATTTTCCTTTTGGTCCTTTATTTTTTTCCCTCTGCGCTATGACTCAATATGCATTTAAATGAAAATCGTCTGAGAAATGCTTTCCGGGCGAATTCAATTTCCCGATTCAAAGAAGGCACCAATGTAAGAAAATTATGCTCATTTTATTTATTTATTTATTCCTTCTTTTTGCCATCGTGATTACAAACAGTTTATTTTTTGAACCTACAACACAAAGAAGTAAAGATTATGCATATAACTTTCTGCTTTAAATGACATTTCTTTAAACACATTTTCAAACTTAAGTCTACATTTGTTCCGCTTTTAGTAAGAGTTTATTACATTTTTATAGATAATAGATTTAATTAAAACTCTTTCGTGAAATGAAGATGACATTTTCTAGTGGAAATGCTGTTTTTATGTATGAATTTAATTCACTAAAAGAATTAATGTTTCCGCCTAAAATACATTTCAAAGGAAATATAGAATAATATAATTTAAGTTAAGGACAATTTAAGATTATTCGCGATTTTTTAAAGTCTTCTTATGTAAAAAACGGATGTGAAGAATTTTATTAAGTTTTAAGATGCCCTAAAGTGCAGTGTTTTCTTAATCGCTGGGACGAATAATTTTGATTTGTTGAAGGAATGGATTAAAGTTGCATTCGTGCAAAAAGCTAAATTTTCAGGTATGTTTCAGAGTTTTAAATTGTTAAAGTATTAGGAGGTGTTTTTTCCCTGTTTTTATCTGTCCTTCAGGAAAACCTTTTTAGTCTAATTTAATTCACAGAGTAATCAAGTTATTGTAATAAAGTTTTCCGTTATATTTTGCACGAAATAGGAGAGTAAAATATTTTAGAAAAAATCTTTAACATATATGCTTAACGCTTTTACAGCGCTGTTTTTCTTTTTTAGAATGGGCGTTATTGAATTTTATTTGGAATTAAACATATACTTTAAGAACAATAAACATTTACTGCATGTCTTATTGTAGAAGTTTTTATGTTTCGCAAATTATTATTTTTTAATAGAATATTCAACAATTCAGTTTTTCTTCCTTGTAAAAATTTAAATATTCTAAAATATAAGAAACGAAAATAAATGTTTCAAACATGAATATTCAAAAGGAATTTTGTATAGAGAGTGAGAAATACAATTTAGAATGGATCAAGATAATCAGAAAGTGTCTAATCTGAACACTTGCCATTAAAACTGTAAAACATTTTTGCGGTTAAAGCTAATATACTAAAAAACAATAAGAAAATATCATTGAAATAGATTCAAGGCATGCGCATAACCAATTAAATACAACCTTTTATTCTTGTACTTAGAAATGCAATAATCTATATGAAAGAAAACTATAAGAAAATTTTATATCGCTATGGACATTTTTAATAGCTAGTTTGTTACTGAGCAAAAATAAATGAAAAGCAAAAAGATTGATTTTTTATTTTGCGAGAGTATTATGATAAATTTCATTTCCAAAGTTCAGTACAGATATGAATAAAAGTGAAAAAGTCTCTGAAAGAAACATCTTTAATCCAGATTTTCACATATTAGTGGACTTTGGTTGTCTAGTTACGTTATGAGTGACAATGACGATGAGTGCTGAATGGCCATGGCTGAAGTAATATTTTTCTACAAATTAACTTTGAATCAGCAAGGCAGCTCCTAAAATAAAAGTATCCGTCCTCGATTAGATAGGGGAAAGTGACTTTCCTAAAGGACTCGAAAGGGGAGCAGAGTCTGATCTCGGTTTCACTTATAGAAAAACCTGGGTGATTCCAACGGTTGATGCAAATGCAACAAATAGGTGTGTCAGTGTTTGAGTCATCGTGAATGAGGAAACAGTCTTCCCAGAAAATTTAACTTTCTTCCCACGATTTTTCTTTCCTTTCGATGGCTTAGCACCAACAGATCAATGGACCAATGTGTGTGAAGTAGTGGGACGCATTAAGATATTCAATGTATATGAATCTTTTCACACTTTAAAAGACGCATGGATGCAAAAACAAAACAAAAAGAGAGCGCAACACACAAACAAGCTACTTGTGTTGATTGGTGAAAAGGACGAGGGTCTTTTCGATTTGCAGGGTTGGTTATTTTTGCACGCGATATCTATGATGTACCTTTCCTGAACTCTCACTTTCTTTGCAGCGATTTCTGTCAGTTGTGGAGCGGTACAAGGTGTCCCTTCCTCTGGAATGCCCGCTGCATCCCCGAAGGGACATGTTCTGGTGGCTGCAGACGGAGCTCGAGGCCACCAAGATCGAGGGGGAGGGAACGTGGCACTGTCCGGTGTGCGGCCAAAAGTTTAGATGTCAGAACACTTTCGTCACGCACTGGGATGCCTCGCATGCCAAGACACTCGGAATGGTGAGATGTTTACAGACACACATGAGCGTACGCTTTTGCACTTGAAGATGATATTGTATAGTGAGCTGTAATTCGTAGTTAAACATGAACATATTAACGAGGAGTCAGGTGTTAATACCATAACAAAGTCTTAGAAAGTAAAAGAGAGTTCATCACATAGATTATTGACAAAAATTCTTATTTTCAAAACCTTTGCTTTTTAAAAATATCAATATTTCTTAGTTTGCTTGGTACTTACGAATTAAACTGTCGATCTTTATCGCCAATTTGAAGGCTTCTCTAGTGAGTTGCTTAACTGTTAATTATGGGAAACAACCGCCATTGTTTAAAAAAATTGTGCAAACCTTGTCTGCAATTTTGTTGATTTCGCTGATCAATAAGCGCTTTTTCTTTTCTTATTTTTTGACTCGTTAAAATGATTAAAATTTGATATTTGCCTGCCAACGAAAAATATGCAGTGACGTATTTTCAAAACGATGGAATTATTCCATCTAAAAATAAGTGTTTGAATGGACATGAATTATACGTGAACACGGTCAAACAATGGCGGCGTCAAACAGTTCTGGCCACCGAAGTAAATTAGCTCGAGGTGGTTGGCGACCGTTGGTACACCGATGGTCTAATACGTAAGTGCCATTCACTTTTTAAATATTACGCTTAAATTGCTTATTTAGCTGAAGAATTTGAAGTAATTAATGAAAAAACGCTTTTTAAAACTGTGCTTCAATTAGTGAAATAAAAAACAATTTTGTTATTAAAATTCCGAAGATGAAAAGATCATAAAATATTGTTACATCAGCTGAATAATTAAACCTTAAATCATTTATGTTTTATGTCAAAGTTTAATAAATTATTAAAAAAAATTCTGTTTTGTGATAAATCCTATTGCATAATTTCCTTGCTTTATCGTTTTCAGGAAGGTCTCATACTTTTACAATTATTACTTATGTATCAAAACTTTAGATAAAGATATTATTTTCTATTTTTTTAAACTACTCATAAATTATATATTTTTTAAAAAAATATTTTAAGCTTAATAATAATTATTTCCAATTTCTTTTATAATTTATCATTGCAATTATTACGTTTTCTAAAGTCTCCTTTCAGTTTTGCCACTAGAGTCAAATAATAATTTAATTAATTATCGACTAAATGTTAATTAAGTTTCCAAGACTTCATATAAGTGCCTTTACATCTCTAAACACAATATAAAAAATTCTAAGTACACCAGAAAATCAAAAATATTTTACAAAAATTTGCTTTTGAAAAATTTTAAACAAATGAAATTATATTAAAAAATGTTCTTTACTTATTTTAAAGATATTTAAAGAAATGCTATTATCACAAATTCAATAATGACCTATTCCATACTAAAAATAACAGAAAAAATTTAATATAAAAGAAGATTGAATACACATGATGGCATCCTTAAACAAATTATGTTTGATAATATATTAAATAAAATGTAAATAAATAAAAACAGATAATTGTTATTATAAAATAGTTTGTTCCTGCTACCAGAAAATCGTTTAATTTAAATCAATATAAATCTATTTCAGAACTTACAGATAAAAATTTTAAACCATTCTATGCATCATTAAAATTCACAAAAATTGACGTAACATTTATGACGATGAAAAGTAGTCATTAAATCATGAATATTTTTTCACTATTTTGATATGAAAGATATCGTGAATTGCAATTATAAAGTGAATATTTGCAATGAAAAGTTATTATTCTAAAGATTTTCCGAACCTGAAAAAAAATTTAAAATTTTTATTAATTATACTAAAACCTATCTGATAAGGTAGTTTTATTCCAAAATTTCCATTCGCTTTAATTTTATTAACAACTATTACTAAATATTAATGCTTTAAAAAAGTCTAAAGAATGATAGTGAATTCATTTCTTTTCTTCACCATCAATTACTAGTATTTACGAGATCGTATATTTCATATCTAAGTTTTTGGTCTTGCATTTCTTATTATAAATAAATTGCGCTGCTCAACAAAGCTACAATTTCTTCACATTGTTAAGCGTTTGTCTGTGGCTTATTATAGTCATATTGACAAAATTTTGATTCATTATGCTCTAGCAGCCAAGCAAATAATAGATAATGTTCTATTTCTTATATGTAATGAAGTCCTTTCGGCTTGATATTTTCAGTTTCCTGTCTGTCCTTGGAAAGGTCTTTGAAAATGTCAGTTTCATTTAATATTAATTGCAGAAAAATAAGTATATTAAGTAAATTTGGCATGACTTAAAATTAAAACATTTTCGTTGCATAATAATACACATTTGATAAATTATTGTGTGTGTGTGATGGTGACCCTTGAGAAAGTCATCAGGCCGGATTTCTCCTTTTTCACTTACATATCTTTTTTTTTATTCATCTTAGTTCCACTATGTCTTTAGGAATAGCAGCATAAATATTCTCTTAATACATTTGTGTATCTTTCTAATTAATAATGAAAATGGCAATTTATTATATACCTCTTTTAAAATTGTTTCTTT
>JAOUZG010029335.1:1805089-1825467 GCA_026289955.1 Argiope argentata
TTTATTAAGGCCTTAATAAATGAGAAATATATGAGATCAATATTTAAGAGAAGACTATCTGATCTGATTTTTGTTCGCATAGTTGCTAACTACAATGGTGAGAAATTGCCGTTTTATGATATAATATTTATATGATTCGCTTAAATTATAGCGATATATCTGTCTTTGTTTATTAATCCAAAATGTACATTTTATCAACATCAGAGACGAAATATCAAAATGAAACTTATAAAATTATTTGAATTTCAGGAAGTTCGTAATTAACTGAACATAGTGGGCTATTAAAGCGAGAGAAAAGGTATTCCTTTTAACTTTCTAAAATCTAACCGAAAAGGTGAAAATATTCCAAAAAATTAATTGCATTTAAATGTTTATTTAATTCTCAATTTTACGTCCCTATATGAAGGTGTTCAGGATACTTGACATGCCTGAGCCACCTTAGTTGCATCACTGCCAATGAGTTTCGGTAAAATTTATCAATTACAACTTCTGGCTAATTTTCTAGAAATATCTTGCTTTGCTACTAAATGAATATGCTATATAACAATGGAATTTAAATTACTCTTTTTTCATGAAATAAGTAAATTTATTGCTTTTAAACCATGTACTGTAAAAATCCATTCTTTCTCCAAAAACAATTTTACTAAAGCATATAGTTTCGGTTTAGAATTGTTAGATGGCGCCACTATCTTTAATCGCATTTCCAAATTAATTCGATATACTTAATGACAGCAACAGAATCAATTTCAACTTAAATAAGAAAGGATTAAGCATATTTTTTTTTCTTATTTAATTGCTACAACAGAAATTTCAGAAAATGTTTCGCTTAAAAAATACAACTTTTTTTCAATTAAAACGTAATACTATACAACATTTCAAATGATTATTACTTGATTACAGCACAAAACGTTTGAAAGAAAAAAAAATTCTTTCGCAGTAGTTCTTAAAAAACTACCCACAAATCGTGGATTTTTTTCAAGAAAGGAAAAATAAAATTTCATATTGGCTTATGTAAAATTGGCTTACTTACCTAATTTTTTAACATTTACCAATTTTACATATTTTTCATTTAATTAGAATAATTTCATTATAAATCCTTTTTTCGATTAAAAAAATATCAATTGGTATTTCATAAATTTTAAAATCTTTAAAATATGCACGAAGTTAATAAATTCTTGCTAGACACATTTTGAGAGACAATTTCTATAAACACAATTCAATTTATTTTACTAAAAAAATTTTAATGCATGCATGAATTCTAGGAAAATTATCAAAATTTCCTTTGTTGTTCGAGAAAGACTTTCAAATTTCTGCACGAACTAATGTTTTTACTCTTTTTTTAAAAAATTGCAACTGATTTCATTTTTACAGACTCTGATCAGACAATGCACAATTGGCATGCTGGTGAATATGTCATCGAAGGACTTTCAAGACATCGAAGGTACGAACCCATAAAAAAAGGATGGATAATTTCATTAGAGCATAATACAGGCGCTATCATGTAAAAAATGTTAAAAAAATACAATTGCAATCGTATTAATGCCATTCTTTATATTGACAACTAAAATATTTTTTATAATATATTTATGATCTTCCTTGCCATTAATATATTTACCAACAAACATATTTTTGAATAGAAGAAAAATTTTCATTTTATATTTATATATAATTTATGTATTTTCTAATTATTATGTATTATGTAATTGTCATATCGCATTGTGTTATTTCCTCTGTTAAACATTTTCCGAATTAGTTTCACTATCAACTTCTTCATTTTGAAAAAAACTATCCCTTATTCTTCTAAATTTATTCTATAAAAATCCTCTATATCAATTCTCCAAATAGATATAAATATTGTTTTTAACTTTATTACTATAGAATTTACTCGCTCATAATTTAATTATTTTATTTATGTTAATAAAGAGTGAGTAATAAAATGTTGCTATCAAATTAATTTAGGAAATTGATGTCGTTGTGAGTTAATGGTTAAATGCCTAAAACAAATTATTTCTGCTTGTAACATGCAAACTGTTATTTCTTTAAAAGATATAATAGTTATTCTTTAACTAAAATAATTAAATGAAAAATATGGTTATTTCAGAATTATTTAACCTAATATAGGTTTTTTTTTTTTTTGCGTTAGTATAGATTATATTAAATTCAGTACACAAGAATTGAACAAATCCTTTTTATAGAGATAGAAAAAATAAAAATATATAACTCAAGAATAACATGTTGTTTTACTTTTACAAAATAATGAAACGCGTTCCATAAAATACTTTAAATCCAGATGACTTCACAATTTTTATTACAAATGTTGGAAAATTTCCACAGCGGAAACATGAGAGCTTTTACCCTCTTCCTCAACAAATATGGTTTTATTCATCCTGATAAATCTTGCTCAAACGGTTGAATCTGATTATTTAGAAGAATAACTTCCTTATTCTTTGTCTTTAAAACAGCATTACTTAAATTTTATAAAAAGGCTACAAAATGAATTTTTTAATATTTTAATCAGCAATGCAAAATATGTAACTATTATTTGTGAGATTTAAAAAAATAACATGCTCCTTTTGAATACTAAAATCAATGACGTATACCACAGAGCTATATAATTTAGCGCCATTTTTTACAAATAATATGAATTTCAGTAAACAATACAAATTTTAGTGGTACATTGTAAATTTTTTAACAAATAAAAAGTATCATATTGAACTCAGTATCTGCTAATATCTTAACTACTGGGAGTCTTTGAATAATAAATCAGCTCACTATCCTTGTCGTGTATCCAGGAGCGATATAAATTAACTTCATTCTCTGCGAATAGCATAAATTTTGGGATAATTCGATAATGTTTTAATGAAATCTAAAAATATTATATTGAATTCTCTGTCTGTTTATCTTTTAACATAACTGACTGACAGTTATTTACATTTAAATTATCGTTAATGCCTCAAATTTATCAAATCTTTTCAGATGACTTGGATCAATCCATCTGCTCCTTCCTCACATGCGATAGATATTGGGATGACTTTGATTCTCATGTAAGTATGCAAAAGCCGTAAATAGGATTTTTCTAATCTGATTTCTTTAATACTGTGCATTAATTTTAACCTATTTAGAAAAAAATAGTGATCAAACTTCATCTAACAAATCATCCAAAATAAAAAAATTCTAGAATTAAATTTCAATTGCCTATTTTTATTTAGAAGCATAGTAATAAAACCAAAGGAAAATAATAATACATCATTAAAATTCAAGCATTTCAAATAAACCAGAAGATATTCTCAACAATAATGAAAAATGCAAAATATTACGAAAGGAAGAATAGGTCGATTAATATATTGTAAATATATCTCAATTGAAGAAAGATAGAGAGGCTCTTTAAAAAGAATCAAAACTAATAACTTATAATTTTAGGTACACCGAGTGCCGGTTCTGGTCATAACTATTCTTGGATTAATTGTCATCAGCTTGTTCTGCTTTTGCTATTATGGATTGTGGATCCTGTTGGAGTAAGATTTATAGTTCTTTTTTTCATCATTCACTTTATAATTATTTTCGTGATTATTGAAAAAATATTTTATTCTTGAAGGAAAACCCCTCTAAATAATAGCCAGGTGTGCTGCAGCTGCCAGAAGTCGTCCGACATCCGTTATAGACAGAAACATCACAAGCGCAAATACAAACCGAATTCTACTGGATACAAGCCTCTTCAACATTCTCCAGAATTCTCATCAAGACAAAACTCCCCCGAATCAGACTCCAGACAGATTGTTCTTAAAGGTTCTTCTAGACAGGGTTCTCCAACATACATTGTAAGACAGAACTCTCCCGAGTACACAACTAGACACGATTCCCCCGAATACATTCCGAGACAAAATTCACCTGAATACATTTCTAGACAGAATTCTCCCGAATACATTCCTAGACAAAATTCTCCTGAATATATCTTTAGACAAGGAGTTCCAGAGATTTATGTTACTAGACAAAATTCTCCGGAGTATGTTACGAGACAAAATTCACCGAAATATCATCCAAGACGAAACTCACCAGAGTGCATAACAAGGCAAAATTCTCCCGACTACATGGCTAGGCATAATTCAACACCGTACACAACCGGACAAAATTCTCCCGAATATATATCAAGACAAAATTCACCAGAATATATATCAAGACAAAATTCACCAGAATATATATCGAGGCAAAATTCTCCAGAATATGTATCGAGGCAAAATTCACCAGAATATAAATCAAAACAAAATCCTCCCGAATATATATCAAAGCTAAATTCGCCAGAAAGTCTACCAAAACAAACTTCTCCCGTCTATCTAGAAAAACAAAGCCCTCAAGATTTCATAACAAAACTAAAATCTCCAGAATATGTCGAAACAAGACAAAATCCTCAAAAGAATTATTATTCCCAAAATCCTTCTGAATTTTATTATAATCAGACATCTTCCGATTTCCGAAACACTAAAAATTTGTCTGAAAATCGATATCTAAAGAAATATCCCGAACTTCAGTATAAACAAAGACCATCACAGCTGGAATGCAAACAAAATTCCTCTGAAATCAATTATATAAAAGATAATTCAGAGTTTCGGTAAATTCGAAAGATCTCCCGAAAGCACAACTAATAAGAACAAACAAAAGAAACTGTGATTATGCAAAATACGATTCAAATATTTTTATATCGATTCAAATATTCTCGCTTCAAGCTACCGAAATTGTAGCATTCAAAATTTACTTATTAAATGTTTAAGATTTTAAAAGCTAATGTAATAGAATTACCATATAAAACAATTAAACTAAATATAATAAAATACATTATTTAAACATTTTTAATCAAATAAAATTGGATTTAATTTTACAAAAAAAACATTAGAAAAATAAAATAATTATTTAAATCATTCCATTATTTGGGAGAATTTTGCTCACAGAAAATCTATTTTCATCACAAAATAATTCAAAAAATTATAATGAAACAGAACAAACTTTTTTTAATAATTTTAAGCTTATTTGATCGCAATCTTTATTGTACATTTTAGAGTAGTTATTTCAACTTCATATTTTCTAATAATACATACACCACTTTTCATAATCATACCTGAGCTTTGGATGAAATATTTTTTCATCACTGAAAAGAACGTCAACATTTATTTTTGCCATAAAAAAGAATTAATTCAAAAATACAGGTGCAACAAAATTTTATAGTTTTATAATCTTGACCATAGCATTTTTACTACAGGGCCCACAAAAAACGGTATTAAAAAATTTCTTGATTTGGATCAAAAAAATTATATTTATTAGGAATCAATTAGGTATAAAAACTTTAATTTTAAGATCCAATTAATAAGGTTTGTTCAGAATTTGGGGAAAATTATAATAATTAAAAATAATTCAATTCTTCTTAAAATTTTCTTAAAACTAAACAACTCTTTCTCTCATTTGCAAGCTTTTGTTCTAATTTGAAATTTAAAAGGTAGCAGGTGAACATTAAGCATGTCTCAACTGAAATTTAATTACAATACAGCAATTAAAGGCAATATACTTATAAGGGCCAATAAAGAAAAAATATATTTATTAAAACCTTTGTTTTGTATTAGAGAAGTATTTTTTCAACAAATGTTATAAAACCTTTATTGATTTAGCCATTTTCTCACCGCAATAACCAATATCTCTTTCATTAGTTTTCCTATAACTAGAAAAAAAATTAATTCGCAACAAAATAATATTTTTCAAGAATAAAAAAAGAATCTTAAATCAATTAATTTATTGTTTAATAGTTTTAAATAAATGTTTTAAACAGTTATGATTTTTTTACAATTATGATATTATTTGTATATTTAAATCCATTCAAATGCTAATCTTGATAAATTATTAAAAAACTAAATTATTGAACAAATGAATTCTGAAAGAAAAATTTTAATTACACGTAAATTCAATGAATCTTTTAAGAATAAAAAAAGAAATTATTCCAAAAATAAAATTTGACGTTCTTTCTCTAATTGTGCTTTGAACTTTTCTACATTTGAAAACTGATTTGCATTGTCTGCGATTACCCAGTTTCACAAGCATTGACACATATTTTTTGTACCATAATATTTTCCCCTCTCTTGAATTCATTTTATAATTTATAAATCATGCTTCACAACTTCTCGTCATGTGAAAAATACGAGATTTCATAAAACATGGAACGGATTATTCTACATTGTTTCACTAAGCTTCTTTTCATAACTTTGTTTTAACTTTAGGATAGTGTGCAAAATAATTCTTCTTCTTATTATTATTATTATAATTTTTTAGTATCATCAGTTCCAGACTGTACTTAAAATGCATTGTCTAAGGAATAAAATCAAAGCTGTGTATCATCACAAATCTTAAGAATGATGAAATAAGAAAAAAAAATAGAATTCATTAATCCGAATAATGTATAACATGAATATATTAGAGTACTTTAAACTGATACAAAGCTAAAAAATTCATGATATAAAAAAGTAAGCGGGTATAAAGGAGAATATTTATTTTTAAAAAGTTCATAAAACTGGTATAGAGTAATTCATCAAAAATGGGACAATTTAATTCGATGTGAAGTAGGTCATCAAGATTACCAAACACATTAAAATAGTATATAATAAATAATTAAAATATGGAATATATTAAACCGATATTAGTAAATATTAAGAAGAGAAAATGGATTATATTGCGAAAAAATTATCATTAGCTGTAGCAAATTTTCTGTACTATAATATGCATATCATTTAATATTTTAATATATAATTAAATAAGCTAAGAAAACAAATCAAGTAGTCGATATTAAGTAAAAGCATATCATATACTCCAAGTAAAAATTAAATCAATGATCGAAATTAAAATATTCAATACAGTAGTGTTATTATATATGTTTGTTAATGATGGTTATTATTATATTATTATAAAAAAGCAATTGAATATTGAAAAATTGTAGAAATTTCTGAAAACAATAATAGTACGCTTTGAGAAAGGAATTGCTTGGACTGCTGTGTTTTGATAAAATAGTATAAGTATTCAATTAATACAAAAAAAAATATCGTTTATGAAGAATTTGATATAATGATTAGATTTTTTTCGAAAAACTGAAGGTACTTCAAAAAGTATTTTATAAATAGGAAACATATCATATTCTTAAAACAAAGTAATAGAATCATACCCCCCTTTAGTTACCGAATTAATTCTTAATAAAGTAAAAAGAATTAATAAAAATTTAATACACTTTTTTAGAGATTCAACCGTGAGTAATTTTAGAATAATGTACAATTCATGAATGTGAGGTTCAGTATGCACTACTTATAAGCATGTCGATTGTTATTTATTTTGATAATAGCTTTGATTTACGAAATGTATTTCTTTTGCGACAAAGAAAAATCAATAGCTCTTTATTTATTACATTTTTTCTTTGTTTCAACAAACAAAGAAGAAGCAACAAATTTCTGTAAAGCACAGATATGGAACAGGATTACCTCTATGGTACATAAAAGAAAATAAGGGTGTTGCCTATAAAAGAAGCAGAAAATTGTTGAAAAATTCTTTGTTTTAAATGTTTTTATTCATTCATTATTTTATTCCTTTTAGTAAATAAAATTAAATTTAACTCTAAAAATTAGCTAAAAATTTATAGCAGTTATTTATCCTTATTTAAATTTCGATTAATGAATCTTTGAGTACATTTTTCTTTTAATTTCTTCTTGGCCTTTTTTAAGCAAAGTTTTAATCCATACAGAATTTATTTCCAAATTTCTATCTTGATTACGCCTCATCTAAAATAATCATTTTATTTTATAATTTTTCCAAATATTTATTTATTTTTCCTTTGAAAAATTCTATATTATCAAGTCAAAAAAAGTTGAAACAGATTAATGCAAAACAGTATCGCATATCACCATTGGTTAATTGTTGCGCAATGCAGCTTGAACGTAGAAAGAAAACGCATGCGTTAAGAAAGAAGAACGCATAAAAAGGTTTGGATGCCTATTTAGATGCACGGATGTTCCCTCCTCTCACTTTGTAAAACTGCCATGAGAAACGACGATTTATTTCAGATTTGAGATTGCTTTAGAAATAATAAAAAACACAACATGTCTTAATAGTACGTGCTTTCTTAACCTTTATTAATATAATTGAATAGTCTAGTTAATAGCACCTGAAGTCAATATATAAAACACGATACGTTTTTAGAGGATTTAGATATCAAGATATTTTCTTGACCATGTCAAAAAAAAATCACCGATAGCAATCATTAAATTATGTAGAAGCTCTGGTTTCATTCATAAGCATAAAAGTCAATGCAAAGTTTGTCGGATGGGTTTGTCGAGCAAATAAAGAAATGTCAGAAGTTTTGATACTTTAATCTATTAAAATCGATACCAAATTTCAGAACTGGATGACGCCTTCAAGGGAATAATTTGGCCACGCAAATCTCGAGGCTCCTTAAACCCACCAAACTTTCAAAATCAAATATCTTTATCGATTTTAATTTCGTTGTTATAAAAGAAACTTTATGCAGCAAAGTTTGGCAAGGTGAAATAACAAAACACTTAAAATCGGACCATCTTCCAAAGAGTTGATTTTAATATAGTGTGTATTTAAAAAATTCAAAATTTTTTAAGTAATTTTTAATAAAAGAGAAAAAATAATGAAGCGTTTCTTAATACAATGTTAATTAATATTCACTACGGGATTGGACTTTTCTTGAAAGCATTTTGCAAAAAGCAATATAATTTCCTAAAATTATAAAATAGCATTATATAAAATCTGAAAATGGCAGTTAATTAGAAATACTACTAGAATAGTGTTTTAAAATCAAATTAAACATTTTTTTAATTTAACTTCAGTATGGATGCGTATAAATAAATAAAAGTATAAAATTAGAAAATTTGCAAAGTACCCCTCCCAAAAAAAATGTGAGGGATTCAAGTCCAAAAACTTGTTGGCCACTAGATGATTGATTATTGCATTACAAAATAACGAAATAAACTTTCCAATTTATCTTCATAAATCAAAATTCTTATGAAAAAAATACATTTTGTACAATTCCAACAAATTACTTCTTGTCCCTCTCCCTTATCTAAATTAGCTTTAGAAATTCAAATCCAATTTTGTAAGCAGCCCTAAGTTTCCTTTCTCTAATAAAATTGTATAAAATAAAAAATCTTTGAGATTTTTAATTTTTCAATGAATACATAACTGAAGCACTTCAATGTTTAAAAAAGAATATTGTAATTCTAATTTTCAATTAAAAAAAACCGATTGGTTTTTTAAATCACAATTACCGAAAAGAGCAGCTAATAATTTTATACATAAATTATTTGACTTGCGCATAAAAAAAAGAATAAGATTTGTGATGATATTCCAGCAAATTACGTAGTTCAGAGCTCAAAATGCGAGGTTAGCAGACTGCTTATTTATAGACCTACCAAAATCGAATCGAGCACTCAGCAACAGCGAAACTGTAAGTAGACACTCGGAAGAACAGATATCAGTAAATATTGGATTATCTTAAAGGAGATATTAATTAATAATTCAGTAATTTAACGCACTTTCAGAGAGTAGAGTTTCTGTTCATTGCCAAATACTGTTTAGAGGGTGCACCATTTTTGTGAAAACACAACGCCTGTCATGCAATCTGCTCTAACATTGTCTGCCGTCCAGTGTCCAAATCCTCTCTCACCACACTGTGATTCTGTGCGTGCATTACATTCTTCTTCATTAAAAATGTTTTCATCTGAAAAATTGTCTTGTTCCTTTAATTTTTTAAATGCCGACATAACAAATGGAAGTTTGAAAAGCACAAATGGACATTTAAAAACACATTTATTAATCAACGTAATGCAAGTAATACCCGTATAATGCTCAACTAACCTGATATTGATAACAGCAATGGAGCCGTTATTCTTCACGTACTAATTAAAACGTAAACTCGATAGCAGTGTTCATGAGGTTGGAAATGAAGAGACAGATGAAATAATTAGAGCAAAAACACTTTTTTGAAACTCCGGATTGTGTTTATTTTTCCTTGAATAAATAGATATATAAAGAAACTGATTCAAGCGAGCAATGGACTAAATTAGACATTTTTGCGAATTATTCATTTCTAGTTGAATTTTTTTTTATTCATACGTTAAAATATATATATCGAGATCCTTCAGAAAACTTTTTTAAACGAAATATTATTTTGATAAAAATTAAAAGATATACAATTTTTAATTTTCAAAACATTTCAGACTATTCAATTTTTAACATTTCTGTCATTTTTTTATTATTAGCCAATATAAATTTATTTGGAATAAGACTGCCACTAAATTTATTTGGAATAAAACTGTCCTAAATTTATTCGGAATAAAACAGTCACTAAATATATTTGGAATAAAACTATGACTTTGCAATTCCAATTAAATGCTAATTTCTTAGATATATTGTTATTCCCACTCAAAGAATTTTCATAAAACTTTTATGTTTTCAGAACTAAAATTGATTTTTAACTATCTAAATTATAAACGTGATAATAAATCTAAATGTAAAACGTATACCCTATTTCATTTCAATGTTTTATAGAAATCTTTATATCATTTTAAGTAAAGTAATTAAAATGCGCTTTGTCATGTCTAGGCCCTTCAAATATTCATTTTATTGAACAATATATCTTAGAGCACTATTTTAGTTGAATATAAACCTACATTTTGATGATGAAATGATAAAAATAAAACTTCATATATCTGTTCATTTTTGCTTATTTCAAAGTCCACTGTCCCCAAAGTCTCATCTTAATTTTGGTGCTTTATGAATCTTCTAATAAGATTCTTATGAAAACAAAAGACAGCCATATTACGCTCTTCTATTTTATAAATTACCTCCTTAAATAATTCCAGCAGCAGTAAACTAATGAAATTTCATTTTGATAAATAATTTGATCTTCGAGCCTCAGTTTACCATTCCTTACCATTTACTGACTAAGAAACACTTTAAACACCAAATCTTAAATTATCCGTTGCTTAATAATGATGGAATCAGAGTAACTGTTACTGAAAGAATTTTTTTTCTGCAAATTTTGCTTCCTATTTTAAATATTTATCATATACTAGACGTCTTTGGCAACAAGTTTGTTCGTTCAGATTATTGACTTCTTAGATTGTTGAATCAAATATGGAATACATTAAAAAATTATTTTATCTTATTACCTGGCACGACTGAACAGTATTAAATCAACATTAAAATACTAAAATTTAGACACACAAAACAAAAGCGGAAGAGAAACTACTACTACAGAATTAATGATTTACAGAACCAACAAATATTTTGATATACGTGTTTGAATTACATCTTAGAATGTAGAAACACTGTTGCATATCGCATGTAAAAATTTAAAAAAAAATATTTAAATAAAGAGTAAACTTCAAATAAGTAACTGATATTATTAAAAAGGCATTATTTTAGTCTTAAGATAATATAAAAACTTTTTAGTGAAATAATTGCTTTAGAAATATAGACACTTAATTTTCCTAGTCAAGTCATAATTATTAACTATTTGTCAAAGGTTAAGTCGATTTATTACGGTTAAATCAGTATTGTCCAAATTTTCCACAATATTTTAACGAAATTTCAAAACTCAATGCTTAGATTTTGAATCAATATTTTGCAACAAAAATGTTTGGAGTCTATATACTATGGAGTTAAAGAAAGGCCAAAATTCTACATCTAGGAAAGAAAAGTTATCCACGGATGCCTATTTAGATGTTGTACCTAGTATGATAAAATAAATAATACTACAAATTTATTTAACTTGATAAAATATTATTTAACAAACTCAATTGGGAAACGAGAAACGAAAAAAAGAATATATTTAGTGCACAAAAAGCATTCAAGTCTTAAAACGTTTAGATATGAGACCAAAATGAGTCAAATCATTAAAAAAGAAACACAATTTCTAAAGGCGTTGTTAATTTGTAAACTTCCGAACTTGGATATCAAAATATTTCTTTTTATTCTGGACTTGCCATTTTTATTGACTCACTGATTCACTGGGATTAGCGCTCGAAAACGTTTTCAATTTATTATTTCATGGAACTTAGTTTTTAAATAGTTCTTCAGCAAAATATACTTGAGCTTTAATTTCTAAAATCATTTAATTCATACTGTTGCAGAAACCTTACATAGCATTTTATGCGTTTCTTCCCAAAAATTTCCTCTAAATAAATTTAATATAAAAAATTAGCAATAAATAAATTTAATATATAAAATTATTAATATAAGTAATTAATAATTTTAAATTAAAATTATTAATAATTTTAAAATATATATATATAAATTATAATGTTTATATTAAATTAATATAAACATTATAATTTTTTCTGTTAATCAGAAGTGCACAATTCACTGGAAATCAAATGAATATTATAAAAGAAATATTTAAAATTTTAATAATCAAAAATATTTTTACATGGACAGCCAATGACTTAAGTATTTCTTTATTGTATTTTATGCCAAGGTATAGTCTTTATGTCATGCGTTTTGAATATCACGAGCATTTGGCTGAATTTTCATGCATCATCACCAAGAACTATTTTTAAAAATTTGAAAAAGTTTTGAGACGACAATTTTTGATTTTGAATTTTTTTATCAATGGTATTTTAATTAAAATATCACTTTTATTTTTAAAGGACTTAAAAATAAATCATGCATTTGTTTAAAAAAAACACAAAAATATATATCTTCTCTTTACTATATATTAACTGACTAAAGAAGAAACATCCAGCTGAATTTACAATGCGAGATTAACTTTTTAAATTCCATTCACGAAATCCGTAAATTAAGATCAATAGTCTTTCTGTCATTGTTGACTATTAGTTAAGGGGTTACATTATCATTGTTGACAACAAGTGTGCTCCTTTTGAAATGTCACAAAGGAAATGAACGATACCATCCTATTTACATGAACCCAAAGTTATATAAGGGTTTGGGAAAGCTGATTTCTCAGGCTAGTCGAATTCAAAGAATTCAATTATGAGAGTATTAAATCCTTTCAATAAAACAATGGAAGTAAAAATAGTAATTATGGCGTTTGGATTCATTTAAGAGATATAATATACAAAATTAATTTGGAGCATTGAGAATATCTACAGTTTTCATATAAGAATGTGTGTGTGTGTGTGTGTGTGTGTGTGTGTGTGTGTGTGTGTGTGTGTGTGTGTGTGTGTGTGTGTGTGTGTGTGTGTGTCAAAGTTTGGGAACGAAAAAGAGAAACTTGTTTTCGTACAATGAGATAAGCATCTTATTACTTCCAGCGATTGTTGTTACCGTGCAGTGATTTCAGGAGAGCTCCTGCCTTTCTGATTGGAAAATGAGAGGTGTCTCTGAATATAATTAATAAACCCCACAACATCTAATTTTCGACAGTCTTTTTCTAAAACGCGCATCAATTTTTAAGATCCCTTTTCTCTGCATTTAGGAATTCTTGTAGAGATGTGCAATTCAAGAGTCTCTGAATACCAAATATTGTTGCTAATGTTATTATTAAACATTTGTTGCAAAAACTTCTTTTCAGTCACACTTTCCATTAAAAATTAATTGTTATTAATAACAAAATTCATTAATTGCAATCAATATTTAATTAATTTATAAAAATAAAGTATAATTGACTTTATTTATTTATTTAAGCTTCATTTTAATTTAAATTCTCTTTAAAAACTTATTTAATTAACTAATTTAATTTAATTACTTTCTAAAAACAAAATAAAAAATCATTTCTTTAAAGATTTCACTTTAGTTAGACATTCTGTCAATTGATGACGCACCTGAAGAAAGTCAATAGAAGAACATATCGGAATTCAAGAAATTTAAAATAACATTGAATAGGAAGTTCATACTTTCAAACAATTTCCTGCGATTAACACTAATTTCAGTGATATGTCGATTCGAATGATGCTATGATACTGCCATTCGAAGAATAGCCAGTCCGTTCACTTTTAAGCCCATTCATAGATTTCTCCTTTTTCCTTTATCTCCTTCCCAAAATAAAAGGTATGGGAGATCTTTTATGAAGTTGAAAGCATGTTTCTGATGTTTCCTTCCTCCTGCAGAGGTCACCCCCTCTTTAGCAGATGTCCGGCCGTACTGCGTAACGTTCAGCCACATAATGCCAACTGACGGGGAAGGGCTCCCTTGTGGTTTTGTATTGATGCAAATCCACGACTCATTTTACTTCATTTCCAATTACAATATACCTGTGTAATGCGAACTTATACTTCACATAAACATCGTATTTAAATGCCATTCGATTGGTTCCACTGAAGACTTGCTGTTACATTAATTGAAATTTTTAATACTGAGATCATGCTCGTGCGCAGAATTCCTTCCTATTCTCAGCATTGTGCTTTTAGACAAGATTCCTACATTATTTAAAACTTGAATTGAATATTGTACATGCTAATCCTATCGTTACTATAAAATATTAAAAAATACATACTTCAAAGTAAAATTTTACTTCAAAATTTTTTTTATATTTATTTAACATTTTAAGTGTCAGTACCATGCACATGTGCAGAATTCATTCCTACTCTTAGCATTGAGCTTTCAGATCAGATTTGCACGGTATTTAAAACATGAACAGTCGTACTATGAATCTCCATCAGCCATTCAAAGCATACGCGGCTTGATCGGCAGGTGTTTCTCTGAATATGTCGGTCTTCAGTTCAAGTCTGAAAACCAGTAAGAGATTGTCTGTATATCTGTATGTATATACTGAATTAGACGGTCATTTTTTGAATTTTTGGGCCTTGCAGCCGCTCCGTAGACTCGTGGCTTCGTAGCTGGATTTGCAAGATGTAGCGCTGATTTTTGCAGGTCTTCAGTTCGAGTATTGAAAACAAAAAATGTTTTTTTATATATTTTTATTTTATTTATTTATTTTGATTATTATTCCCCATGCTAATCATAGAGTTACTATGCATTTTTCCAAATCATTTACTTTTAAAAATAAAATTTTAGGTCAAGATTTTCTATATTTAATTCACCGCGTCACACACACCGAATTTTACACGATTTGTTAAAATGTTCTATGAGCCATGGCTAGAAAATTTAAAATAGAAAATTTTTAAATATAACATTCATTTTAACATTTTAAAACAGTAATTTGGATATTCTTTTATTTTGCTAATAAGAATTGTGCAATTAATAAAATTTCATGATTTTTTAATATATTTTATGTGTGTTTCTCTATTGAAATTTCTATAAAAAACGTAATACAACACCGATAAAAATAATATGTAGACATTACACGGTTGGATGTAAAGGGCTAACAATCAAAAGATGGGTTCCAAGCCTTTTATAGAAAGATTAACTGTTCTCTTAAGCACATTTACCAACAATATTACTGATGACATATAAAAATCATTGATGTATACTTTATGAAATATTTAAATTTTCTGTTATACATTAAAAAAATATCTACATTTGGGATGAATTTCTATCCATCATACAAGATGTTTTTAAAAGTCTATGAAGGGAAATTGATCAGAGACAAGTTATTTTAAATATCACTTTTATTTTTAAAAGGACTTTAAAATATAACACACACACACATAAGTGCAACTATCAGAAGGTTGTTAAAATACTGTGTTACGTTTTTAGCGTAGCAGGTTCGGATTGAATGGGCTTTATTTGAGAACAGCACAAAAAAATTTATTTACAGCTATTTACAAATAGTTACAGGAAGACTCGATAAAGTAAAACTTCAGGTAAAAACGGTTTACCTGAAGTTTTACTTTATCGAGTCATCCTGTAACTACTTGTAAATAGCTCGGCAGTCAACAGTCACTTACAGCGCAAATACAAACCTTACGCACGATAAAAACAGACTGCAAAACAGCTATCGTATAGCACAGTAAGCAGTAAATCACAGCGAGCTCAATAATACAACGTTAACAGCAAACGCAAACACGGCACACTTATCCGCTAGTCCAGCGAGACACTTCTCTGCCGAGAGAGAGGAACTAACTAACTCGCTGTAGTTGTTGGGTTGACGAGGCGGCTAGCCCCGGCAGGGGCTTATCCTCAAAACTGGTAGACTGAGAGTGGCCTTGCTTTGATGTTGTAACTTTATCCCCTGCGATGAGCGCTGGAAATGGTTGAGAGCCGGCTGCAGTGGAATTTATATCTTCTGGTTCAGGTAAGAGGGGGTGAGGCGGAGTGTAACAGGGCTGCATTTTATTGGTTGAGAAAGGGAAAGGGGAGTGGAGGTATGGCTCCCAGCAAAGAGATAGCTAAGTTTTTAGAAGTTAAGTATAAAGTTTATTAAATGAATTAGTCTTAGTCTATTGCAATTAAGGATTAGGAATAATGTTGAGCAAAATGTTTCTTGGTCTTCTAAGCTTACTATTGGGGGGATATTTGGGGATTTTAACAATTGCATCATTATCAATGGATTCCAGGTTATCAAAAAAAAAAAAATTCGCAAGTTTCTGTATAAATTTTTTAAGTGGCGGATAATTAAGTGCTTTGTACATGTTAGTATTTGGCATGTACCAGTGCATTTTGCATATATTTCTAATAAGTACATTTGGTAGTAATTCAACAATTTTAAGATTACACTTAGGATCACAGCCCCACACCGGGCAGGCATATGTAATTACTGGACGCAAATACACTGTGTAAATAAGCATTTTATTTTTCCTAGACATTTTAGAGTTTCGAGAAATTAAGGGATAAAATTTACGAGTTAGGTCTCGAAACTTGTTGGTTAGATAATTAAAGTGGGGTTTCCAAGTTAGTTTACTGTCTAAAATGACTCCTAGATACTTGCATTCCTTAGATCACGGAATTACCTGATTTCTTAATTTGAGGGTTGGGAAGTTTTTATGATAGTTATATCTAGTAAAATAAATGGCTTCAGTTTTCGCGGCATTGATTTCTATTTTTCATTTATGGAACCAGTGGTCAAGTGACTTAAGGTGATGATTTAGGGCTATGGCAATATAATTCGGATTTTTGTTACGCGCTAATATTGTAGTGTCATCAGCGTACATACTAAGCAGAGTATTAAATTGTTTGGGGATGTCATTAATAAAAATAGAGAAAAGAACTGGCCCCAGCTTATATCCTTGCGGGACACCAGCCTGAATCGGTTTAATTTCAGAGTAAACATTACTGAGTTTAATCCTGAAGGATCTATTGCTGAGGTAGGATGTAATAATTTTGACTAGGTGTTGGGAAATTTTACAGTTAATGGGTTTGTGAATAAGGCCCTTGATCCAAACTCTGTCAAAAGCTTTCTGGATGTCAAGAAAAACTGCTGCAGATTTTTGATTTTTTTCTAATCCTTCCTCTATAAATTCAACTACTCTAGGTAGTTGATGAGTCGTTGATAATTGTTTTCGGGAACCGAATTGTTCAGGGGTAAGAATATTATTAGTTTCAAGGTAGTTATTAAGTCTTTCCAGAATGATGTGCTCGGCAATTTTACTTAACGACGGGAGAAAAGAAATTGGGCGGTAGCTGCCAGGTATTGGGGAGTCCTTACCCGGTTTGAGAATAGGGATAACAGCTGCCGTTTTCCGTTTATTGGAGAAATAACCAAGTTTAAGCATATTATTAATAATTTGGGTCAGAAAAGTAATGAAATTATCAGGGAGATTTTTAATCATTAAATTACTTATACCGTCCATTCCAGGGGCTTTTTTCACATTGAGCTTATTAATATAATTTTTAATTTCCTCAACAGTGGGGAGGTGAGAATTCAGTAAAGTTTTGGGGGAGTGATTCCAGAAAGCTTTCAACTGTATTATTCACAAATTGTTCTGTCTCTGAGTCTGTTATATCATTAAGCTTAAATTGGTTCTCAAGGCTATCAGCCAGGCAGTTTGCTTTGTCTTGATCATTTTTTGCAATATTAGATTTTCATTTAAGGGGCGGAATTTTTTGCTTTTTAGTTTTAAAAGTTGTGACTATTTTCCAAAATGAACTGTCCTCAGTATTTGCGTTTGTGATTTGGTTGACGATTTCATTATTATCGGTTTCTCTACCTAATTTTTCAATTTTCTTATTAAGTCTATTCATAAATCGCTTGAAGACTGGATCTCTAGTTTTTTGAAATTTCCTCCTGGCGAAGTTTCTATCGCGGATTAGGGTTCTTAATTTAGGATCAATATGCTTCTGCATGTTTAGAGTAGGGATTTCGGCAAGTTTCTTAGCATTAGTGATCTGTTCTTCAAAGTGGGTAACAAAATATTCAAGTTCAGTGGGGTCTTTAATATCGTCAAGTTTCGGGGTTTCTGATTGGTCGAGCGTTAATCTGAATTTTTTCCATCTAGTACTATAAGTAGCAGTGGATTTTGGCAGGGTGTAGTTGAAAAATTTCACTAGTACTGGGTGGTGGTCAGAGCTTAGCTCTGAGACAGAAAAAATGTCATAGGGGTATTGGAATTCTTTTACAATCGTTAAGTCTAGTGTGTTTCCTGAGTGGGGGTGGAAGGAGCAATAATATCAAGTCCGACCTGTAGGGCGAAATGGTGTAGGGAATTTCCTTTGGGACATTTTTTCATACAACCCCAGCTTACGTAGTGTGCATTAAAATCACCGCAAAAAATTGGGTTACGCCCTAATTTCATTAAAAGTTCGATATCAAGAATAAAATTAAAATTAGCAGCACTAGGTGGGATGTAGGTGGAAATTAAAGTTAAGGGTTCAGTATTATTAATATTAAGCTTCACCACAGTCACTTCTACATCTTGTAGTAATGGGGGGTGACCTCTTTGTGAGGTAGACCGTTTTTGATTAAGTTGGCAGTCCCACCTCCTGCCTGATTAATTCTATAGCTGTAATATGAAAAGTAGTTCGCCAGGAAGATTTTTCTATGCGGTCTAAGGTAGGTTTCTTGTAGCAGAATTACGTCAGGATTATACTTATTTACGAACTTACGAAAATCATAAATTTTATTGCTAATGTCATTTGCGTTCCAGTAAATACTGCGGGGACTATTACGCTTGAATTTTAACCTGCACTAAGTAAACCCTGAATGCCAAAAGCAGATAGGAGAATTGTTAATTTTTCTATGGGTGTAGAAGCATTTTTAAGTTTCCTTAATTCGTTAATTAGATTTGGTAGTCCAGGCAAAAGTTTCTGTATCTCCTTCATGGCTTCCATGACTGATTGAAGGTTAGCTATAGCCGGAACAATGTTTTGTTTACTAACAGAGTGCGCATGTGGCGCCATCTCTTGGCTAGCTAAGTGAGCTTGTGGCGCCATCTCTTGACGGGGAGTGTTATTTAGAAGCCTTGCGTAACTTATATTTTCTCTGACTGCAAATTGATTCTTGATAAAGTAATTTTGCCTGTTGGCCTGCGGATTGGGTGGATTTGGAAAGGCTTTGAAACCTCGATAAGAGGCAATATGTCACGTTTCTTTACAATTAATGCTGATAGGGTCCTGAATAGGTTCAGTCATTGAACATTCTCCAGTTTCATGATGTTCCCCGCACTTCAAGCATCTCGGCCTCATATTACCGTTCTTAGCAGAATGATGGAAGTGGTTGTATCGGTAACATTGTGAAACAACTCATCTACATCTATATTGTTCTACAGTGACACTTAAATAGTTGACGTGTTTAACTTCGTAAATAGCTTCAGCATCTTTACATCTTGTTAGCTCAACAAAGTAGAAGGGAAGGAGATTTTTGGTTTTATTTTGTGTCATCTGACTAATTTGACAACCGGTAGGTTATATTTAACTAAAGCTTCTTTTAACCCTTGCGGGTCAAAGTCATGTGGGAGGCCCTTTATGACCACTTTTAGGGGTCTCTGATTTTTAGGCCAAATCTGATAGAAGTCAAATCCTCTATCTTTACAGCGATTTTGTATAGCCTTATGCTGTTCAATAGAATTTGGAAAAATCTTAACAAAGTTTCTGTTTAATTTATTTGTAGTGGGGCCATAGGTTTTATTTAAATCTTCAAGAATTTCATCGAATTGTTTAGTGTAGCTTAACATTATTGGTGGAATTTTAATTTCTGGTTCTTTATCAGCTACGGAGATTATTTCACTTTCCTCAATATTTAAAGCATTAAATCTATTCTGCAAACGTAAGTTATTACTAGGTGATTGAGGGGGATGAGTTCTAGCCTTTCTCTTAGGGGAAACAGGTTGAAACTGGTTACCTTGATTATTAGAAATTGAGGGGGGATAGCCTGATTACAGCCCTGACATTTAGGAAATGCATTGCACTCACCCCTGAAGTTTTCATACTGTAGTGTCATATGACTTCTTTTTGCCTCTTCTTGTTTATAACTGTCAAAGTCTGTAGGGATTAACTTTCTTAAATCCATCAATAGGTAGACTTGTCTGTTTAGTTCC
>JAOUZG010029335.1:1838868-1855763 GCA_026289955.1 Argiope argentata
GGGGGGGGGGGGACTATTTTTTTAATGTACTGAGAAAAATTCTTTTTCCAAATGTTGAATGTGATTGTTATAAATTGTTGTTTCTCAGGTTGTATTGAGAAAAGAATACCAGAAGCATCAAAATAAAAAAATCAATGAATAGGAAGATTTTGGGAAAGGAATATAGGATGAGATAGAAGTAGGTGTGTCACAAATGCTAAGGTAGTGCCTTATGATATTTTACTTACACACTTTTTTCTAACTAGGCCTCATTATGTATTGAAGTACTGTAAACAGTACAGCTTCAAACTTGTGACTTAAAAAAACATTCAAACTTTCTTAATTTTTAGTGTCTTAAATAATGGTTTTATTTTAGCTGTACTTGGTAAATGTATATTTAGTTCTTTAAAGGGTTTTTAATTTTTTTTAAAATTGGAATGTGCAAAATAATTCCATTTGATGAAAAATAAGAATAAAACAAGTTGCATATATTACTTAAAAATGTGCTGGGAGCCTCATATTCTGTAATGTGGAACTACCTACTCTTACCCATGCTCTAAGAAGCATTTATTTCGTTAAGTAGTGGTAAAACTAAAAGAACATCTATATGACAAATGTCAAAGTCTTAAAAATACTCTTTAAATATACTCATTGTATTGCGTATCAATTATTTGAATTGTAAAATTGTTGAAAAGTGCTATTCTAGAGATTTTGAAATGAAGAGTAGTTATATTACTCTTATAATGCATATGAAAAGTAATTTGACTTTTAGTTGCTTCTATTTTTATTTCAGTGAAAATTCTTTGATACAGATACATATTTGGTCATTGTTTCCATTCACATGTCCTTTTGGGCCATGTTTTGAGGGAAAAAAGGATTTATTTTGCCATATTGAATTATGATGTGTAATTTTATTGGTTGGTTGTATCAAATTCAGCATAAAAGTAGGTTAAAACCATAAATTTTCAATGATTATGTTTTCTTTCAGTATATATTTTAAATGTCCTTATCCTTTTTGAAAATTATTATTTATTGGATCAGTTTTGTCAAGTATTTGTTTTTGTTTTTCTAAATTTAAAAAATATTTTTAATAAAGTTTTTAAAAAAACTTTTTATTCTTTAAGTATCAGATTCTGTTATTTTTAATGAATTTTACATTTTCTCTTTTATTTTACGCTCTGTAGCACGATTTTTTAATTCACTTAGTGAAGTCTCTCTATTTACACTGGTTTGGCCTGACTCATAGAGTTGTGCACAGCCTTAACCATTGAAGTTAGGGCATGAAATTTAGATAGAAATTGCTTCTTGGGTATTAGAAGCTCATTTAGAATGGATATTTTAAAATTTAAATTAATCCTAATTAGAAATTAAAAAGAATTTTAATGTATTTCCACTGTAATATCTAAATATATTATCCCTCAATTATTATTTTTACTTTGTGAAAAAGGTAAATAATAATGATACCAATTTTTTTATAAACACATTTTTTCTGCAATTTTAATAGTTTTTTTTAATTAATTTTGAACACAGTTTGTAAACAGAATTTTTATTATAATGGAACTCAAAACAATATTATTACTTAAACAAATCTCAGAATCATGTGATTTTATTACTATTAAAATCATGTTAAAAACGAACTTCCTTTAAATTTAAGAATTTTAAAGCAGTTTGTTGAATAACATTCTTCACTTGATATCCATTGTTAAATTTTAAGGCAATGGAATATATCTTTTGCAGGTTTTAGTTAATAAATAAAGAATATAACAACTGACTTATTTTTATTTTGTATCATAATTTGTTAATGAATATAAGTTTATTGCTTTAAATTTACATATATGTCTTTCTTTATGGTAATTTAGACTAAATTGTTTTAGTTATTTATCCATATTTCCTCTCCCCCCCTTTAAAGACAGATTGTTATCTTTAATTGAATGCAAAAATGAAAATTTATGTTTTTAGAATTACTGGAACAATCTACTGCTACTTTTTTCTATTGTATAAAGAAAACAACTTCTAAGTTTTGTGAAATTGAAATTGATCCAAATAAGAAAAATTAAATGAATTATGAATTAATTAGAAATCAGATACTTCAATAACTTATATAAAAGAGAGAGAAAAGAGAAAATATTATGTTTGCATTGGTATTTTAAAGGGATTGGCAAATTATTGCTTTTATTATGACTAAAAATTATTGAAATATGTTTTACTTATTATTATTTGGAAGAAAAAAGTTTTATTTTTATGATTATAACAAAAAAAATTAAGAAAAAAAACAACAACTTAAAACTTTCATCAACATTATCAATACAATTTTCTACTCTTAATAGTGCTCAATTTCATTTTACTTAATTCCTGCAGAAGAAGTGGAATTAAAAGTATAAACTGAAAAAAAAATTATGTTTTCATTTATATGTTAATTAATAAGTATTTACAATCCAAATTTAAAATTTATATAATAATAATAATTATTATTTTCTTTTTAATAATTTAGTTATTTGAAAATTCATATACTCTTGGAAAAGCTCACTTTTCAATTGCAGTTAACTTGTATGAAGAACTGTGGTATTTTCAAGATGAAGATATAATAATGTTGTGAAACCAGAAAGGTATAGGATCCAATCCAATGATGCTAAAAATTTGCATAGCAATTGTTGGCGACACGTAATAAGTCATCTAACAAGTGTCTAACATCTCTTCATTAGAGTTTTAAAACAAGTGATCTAGCTCAGAGTTATTTTCATTGGCATATAACAGTTTGAAATGATTTATCCCAAACATTAATGCATAGATTCAAAATAGGATACTAATAAATAATTTATCTAAATCTAATTTGTAAGAATTATGAATTATTCAGAAATTTTATTGCAATACATTCACAATCACTTGTGAAATGGTATATTGTTTTGATTTAACTCTGTTCATATATTAAAAATTTATAATAAAATTTTCACTTCAAACTTATTAGTATGCTCTTATGTGATTCTACTATTCTATTGTGAAATAGTTTTAATTTCATTTAGTGTTGAAGTTTGCAGCATTTAAGATTGCTTTCTATAACAGATTGAGTTTTGAATTTTATTGATGTTTCCTACTAAATTTTGAATTGCTCCCAATAAATAATGGTATTTAAAATTAAAACCAAAATGTGTTTTAATTTATTCATTATAGTTTTTTCAAGTCTTCGTTATATTTTATTTTCAAAAAAGGTTCAGATAATTGTCATCATACCAAAGATATAGAGTGAAATGTGGTATTGTTGGTAAAAAAGTGGTGCTTAGCTGAGTGATAAAATTGTTTTCTAGTTTCTTAGTATGCTTATCACTGGCAGCTGGCATTCTAGGTGTGCCGATGAAATGCTATTTTTTTATTTTTCTCTATGGATATCAATTTTCATTTCATTTCATTTATTTATTTTTGAAAGAAAGAAAAAGGCAAGTGCTTGCATTCAAAGTTTTATCACTGTAACTGTTGGATTTTAACTTTTTTGCATATGATTTTTGAGTGCAAACATTGGAATATTTTAATCAAAAATTTCATTTAGAACGGTATAGCAATTAGAGCTCTAATGTTGAAACGCTTTTTTAATTTTATTCTTATTTATTAATTTTTTTGTTGATAATCATTGTATAATCCCAGTAATTAAAACGGTGGGAAGTGTTAGAAAGTATTTTTATCGTTGTAAACTTAAATATTTGAAGTAGTGTAAAAATGTTTCCATGTGAAGACATGCTCTACTGTTAATGAGAAAAATTATTAAATTTCGCTTAATTTTAACCGAAAATTATTATTGTAATTTTTAATTAAAAAATTTCTTTTTTGTGAGTTTTTTTTCTCTGGTTAATTAAATATTATTATATTTATTAAAAAATTATATACCTGCAATTTTTGAAAAAAAAATCTCGTTTCTTCCTTTGGGGGGGGGGGTGTCGAACCATAAGTGCAAGAATCCTTGAAATCATAACCTTAGAATATTGCCTTATTACAGTTGATATTGCTTGTTTTTGAAAAAGTCATTCCTCTTTGAAAAGTCAAAAATATTTCCTTTTGTTCTAAAAATTTGGTAAGACCCTATACATATTTTAATATTTTGTTTGTTTGTTTGTTTAAACGGATTGTAAATTTTGAAGCGTTTTTAATGTTGGATTTGAAAACTAGATGTCACTACGTGCGATTCCAAAACAACGAACATCAGGGATTGATTTACTGCTTGTTGCTAAGCTTATTGTAAATTTTTACATTCCAAAATTTCTAATGAACTCTATTCTTGCGAGACAAATATTCCCTCGTATAAGCTTTCCATTAAGTTGAAATTTTTCGTGTGCATTAAAGCACAAATATTGTTAATTTTTTATTGTTAAATGCTACTTAAAAATAAAACTTATTAAAAAAAGAATGTTTATAATCATTTCTAGCTTGTTTGGACATCATGCTTTGTCCTTAACTTATTTAGAAGGGAAAATAATTATCGTCTGATTTCGACTTATTATGTTATTAGTTTTTAAGTTCTATTTGCATGTTTCAAAAATTCAGAAAACATTTTGAGTAAGAGAGGAGTCCGCTTACATCGGGGCAAAATTCTACTTTAATAATTTACTATGAAACAGGGGCATCTAGATCCCCCACTCACTATTGCTATCAGCGCTTTCAAAAAGGAAAATGGCTCTGATCTAATTCTGCAGTCGGGTATTTAAACCTTCTCCCCAAAACTTTCCCGCACACTCTCCAATAAAAGAGTTATCCTTAAAATTCCGTATAAAATTGTGGACGTTGGTAAGGTAGAGAATTCTTTGCATGGCAATGGCACAAATAGTTATTAAATATAGATCTAGCATTTTCACTTTCTTGCATACTTATATCAGAGAAATAGTCAAAAAATACGAAATGGAAGTTGTCGCGTACCTTCTTGTTTTAGACCTCTCTAAATAATAATAACATATTTGGAAAATGCCCATCTCTTTGTCAGTAACTCAAACTCAAAAACGATTACAGCGAGACGTTTGAAATTTGGTGCACGGTCTTTACACCAAATTTAAAGATTTCTACCTGTTTTTGCGTAAAATCTGCTCTAAGGATGTACTGCTGTTTTCGATTATAAGTTAACATGATCATTACAAAACGAAAATAGCTATTGAGTTGAATACGTTATACAAATTTAACGTCTACAATGCAGTCACCTGTCAAATGTTGAGCCAATTCCAACAAGGGTCTGATTGTTTGTCAATCTGCACTTCCACAAACATTTTCGAAACTCGGTTATTTAATTATATCAAATTTGCTTTGGGATTTTGTAATATAACATTAGTTTTGAGACAAATTTTTGCTTCAATCAGTTGCGCAAAATGCGTCTAAAACACAGATGCAATTTTTGGATACTATTAGCCAAGTGCCAGGAATTAAATGAAAAAAAAATCGCTAAGGAGGGCACGACAGATTCGGCAAAGACTCTAAATTCACACCTGAAGTTAATATTTCATAGCTATTGTACGCCAATACCATGCGAGGCGTTCTCTGGCATGACAAGTTTACCACCCATTAATTAGTTATTGAATATGTAAAAAGAAAACTTGACGCAGAACTTATACACGCTGTCACAATACAACATACAAGGTAATTTCATCGATTTAAATCATTTTATTGAAGAATAATTGCATCTGCCTCTATGTAAAAACACAGGTTGGCAGACGCTCAAATCTTTTGATGAATTTTGCTCAACATTTTAGATGCTAAATCTGCATACAAAATTTTATCTAATTAACTCTTTTTGTGTTTTGTAGTTATTGAGTTCAGACAGGCTGACTTCTTCCGAATAGAATCTATTCACAATTTGTTAAAAAATTATGTATTTCATCCTAATTCTTTTCTCCAAATTTAATCGACACACCTCAAATCCTTTTTGAGTTTTTTCAGAGACAGATGGGCTTTCCAGAATCGAGAAGGTCTTAAACTTAAAGATTCTTCAAAATCGTTGAATTTTTCAACGATTGAAATACTTTATACTTCATAGATGCGAAGGTAACAATTATGAAGCAGCGTGACAAGAAAAAAATTATCGTTAAACCTTGCTCACAATGAAGATATAACTTAAAAATATAATCTTGATTTAAAAAAATAAACAAGTTTTCTTCCATGATGATTACAGAAGAGAAAATGTTATAAACCGAATGCCCAGCCGACCGGGGAAAAACGAATCGTCTGGGGATTCCGGAAGGTCGTGAAAAGTTGAAGAAAAATTTATTAAAAACTAGATTTTTTTTAATTTATAATTTTTATTGGATATGATGATTCGTTGATATTTTTTCCTACTATTAGCACATACTCTCTCTCTCTCTCTCTCTGTGTGTATGTATGTGTGTGTGTAATGATATTTTAAACTCTTAATTTTAATCCCAATTAATTTCCAAAGCCCTATCTTAAATTATCCCTTAGTAAAAGCAGTCAAAAATATTCTCTTATTTCCTGATCCACTCCGCTTGTTCTAGTTAATTAATTCAACAGAAGCTGTGAAAAATTGCTGAATCGGCTGAAAGCCGTCTATCTCTCTAATTAACAGAAATTAGCCATGTCCAGCCAAGCACATTCCTTTAAAAAGATCCCTGTGCTTCCCTAGCCTGTTAGGCGTTTTCTTTGAAAATCCTTATCGAAATCTGATTATATAAGCACTGTGAAAATATATTTTCCCTATCAAAATCTTAAAGTTTTTTAGACCAGGGATAATGATTTCCTGCCCCCCCCTTTTATTTTGCACTTCAGCTTTTCCGTCATTCCAATCAAGTTACAGCAAATTTTTAAAAACTTGTAGTGAATTACATTTGATGTTATTACAGTTTTTTCAAATATTAATGCGTTATTTTTATTAATTAATTAAAAACTAACTTTCTTGCCAATAATCTTCATTTTTATGCCGCCATATAAGTTACGAATTCAGTTTATTTTTTCTCCACTCTAATGAGGTTAGGCTTAACATGTTTTCGGCCGATTATTTTAAACGATTCTGTTTTTTGTTTGTTTGTTTGAAGCATTTAAAAGTAAATGTTGTTAATGAATCGATTTTTCTGATTCATTTTGAAGTACGTTCGAACTAAAATAATTCAGAATAAAGAAAATTAGAAAATTCCTATCTGTATTGCTTATTACCTTACCTGGCGTAAAAAAATTGATGCATTTTGTGTTGCCACAATTGGTTTTGAATCCTCAACTGGCGTTAAAATTCAATGATAATATAAATTTTTATCAATAATTTATAGTAACTTGTTAGGCCAGGATAACCTGGTTGGTAGGGAGTTGGATTCGCATGCCTTGGGCTGCGACCTCGAACCTGCCAACCGAAGATTCTCCGTGTGTGGTGGAAGTTAAATCTGTCGTGGTCGCAGCAAAGTTTTCCATGTGGAGAGCAATACAACTAGGGGTACTGGGTCATAGGTGATCGTTCTCTGTTTCAGATCTAAATTACGATTTGTGGATGAATGAATGAAATGCCTGAATGAAGGCCCCCCCCCGAAAAAAAGCGTTTTTGACGTATGTGAGCCAGAATTCAGACTTCTGGCCTTGAGTGTTCAGGGGTAATACCCTCAGAAACTACTGCACCTCTCCTTCCGATGTAAAGAGGGACACGAGAACAACAACAATTGTAATTATTTAATAAAAAGTAGCTAAAATAAAATTATTCTTAATTACCTAAGTAGGAATTTATTTTTTTAAATTGTTTTTTTATATTATTTGTTCATAAGTAGAATGGAACATCGTTGACTACTAATGAAAATTCAACGTTTATTAATAGTGTAAAACAGACTAAGGCAGAGAAAGATTAACCACCATTTCTAATTTATCGTAAATATAAATAAATGAATACTATTTTCACGGAAAAGTCTTTTGGTTTTGGAAAATGGTTTTGAGTTCTATGAGAAAAGGCTGTCTAACTAAGCTCAGCTCCTGTTACTATAATAATTTTAAGATTTAATAGGGTTTTCTTTTTAAATTTCTTTTTAGAAATGTATACCTCTAAAACATTTTTTTATGCAATAAAAAAAAGGGCAAGGACTAATTTTCCACTTTTTTAAAAATCTATTTTACGGGTTAACCACTGAGCCAGAGTGTAAGAGATTTATAGTTATTATTATTATTATTATTATTAGTAGTAGTAGTAGTATAATTGGTGAGCTAAAAGTCAATACAATTTCGATTTCATTGAAGAATACTTCTTATTTTAATGCTGAGATTTCCTTTTGTAATTGTAAATGATTTTTTTCCTGTTGGTAAAAGTTGTTGCTCTGTTCTGATTGGCGTGTTGGCAAACAGTATGGATATCTGAAACCTCACTGGAAGGAGAAAAAAAATAATTACATTTTTAAGCACTCCGACAATGTGCATATGTTTTTTAGTTGCATTTTCTGTGAGTAAATTTGACAAACAGTTCTAATATATAATCGGTTGATTAGAAATAGGTCTAGATGGAGACGTATCTTCTAGTGTTGTTTAATACATATTCAAAAACGAGAGAAGTGTTTTTCATAATTGAAGCTCATCTGAAATTCATTTTGTTAAAATTTCCTTTTTCTGATTATAAAATTTTATTTTACATTGATTTTAGCTAAAGGAATTGAAAAATTTTTCAAATGAAGTTAAGAGCATATTGTACTAAAATTAAAGAGAAAAAATAATAAAATGACATCGACCTTAAGGCATTAGATACAACCGAAAAATATCGGGGAAATTTCTTTAAAATTCATTAAATGTCAGGCAAAAGTCAGGTAAATTGAAACAGCAAATAGGCTGACCCTCCCCACCTGATAAACCAAGAACAAAAATAAAATATTACATTCTAATGTATATAAATATTTTAATTTAGTTCCGTTATGCATGTTTTAATTAGACTTTGTTTTTGACTTCGAGTTAAGTCCATGAAGTCAAGTAATTTCGGCTACCATATTCTTTCTTTTTAAATTTTACGGGAAAACGTAAAGAATGACTGACTATGAAATGTTAAACAAAAATTTGTTGTTGTTGTTGTTACTTATGGCACTTGCCTATGGACAAACCCCCCGCTGATACAGCAGCAGATTTAAGCCGAAAGGAGCATCTCTTGTTTTTTAAGTAGCGCCAACTAGAGCTAAGAGTACGACTTAGCTACACACTCGCCAGATTTGTTTGTACAGCCCCTTTATATAGGGGACCACAATCACACATCTCACACAGAAGAGCAACCATGCCCAAACCGAGACTCCCAGAACACGAGGAAGACGCGCTACCTCTGCCCCAGGAAGCCGGCTCAAACAAAAATTTAAAATATAGTATAGACTAAACGCATAAACGAGATACTTATAGTAAAAAAAATTATTCGTTGAAAGTATACAATCAGATTAAATCAATTTCTCTAAAACTTTAAAAGAAGCGTATGTGGGAGACAAGAAAAATAATGCAGAGGGGAAGGGCATCATAATTTATTATCTGAGATCCTACGGAGACTAATTAAGAAAATATCAAGAATGATAAATAAAATAACTTTTTGCTTTTATCATTCTTTTAATTCCGAAGAAAAAAAGCTCGCGTCATTTTACATTTGCATTGAATCGATTAACGCTTTCAAGATTTGATTTACATACATGCTTCTTTTTTATATAACGTACTCTTTTCGAATGTTTCTAAGCATGTGATTTTTTATACGATATATGAGTATAATTTTGCTGATTCTATAATTTTACACGTAATATGATCAATGGTTCTGTATTGATTATTTTTTGCTTTTATTACTGCGTTAAAAACTTTATATCATACTTGTTTGAAAATTGCATAGCAGCTTCGCTAGCTGTAATAACTTATGTATTTGCAGATTTTCTAAAAAAAGTTTCATTCGCCTACGACATAGAGGACAATCGTTTCATCTAAATTGATGCCTTTTATAGAGTTAACAAATTCTCTCCCCACTACCCACCCTTATCTGACTCCTTTTTTTTTCCTTCCTTTACTAACTTTTAATGCAATAACAATAAATTGACTTTAGTTATAATTAAAACGGTGCATATCCTAATTCACTAAGCAGGCACTAATAGCACCAAAGTCCAAAACTCAGAAGACTTACATATAATGGGGCCTTCAATTTGTACATGGGTTGAGCTGTCAACCCATGTACAAATTCAAGATCTTTTTCAACTTTTGAAGTTTCTTATTAAACACAAAACTATTTATTTATTTGAAATAATCACTCTACAGAAACTGACTCTATTTGGAAAAGGCTTTAACTAAAAGCCTACACAACGTACTAAACAAATTAAAACACACATGGAAAAGGAACAGCAAAGAATAAAGAGTTACAGAGGTTTTATATAAATTAACAGATTAACTCCACTAGTAAATTAGGAATTCGTTACAGTAATAGAATGGTATTATCTTTAAGACTAATTATTGAATTTATACAAAGAAACAATTGTCTTAGTTATTTATGATTATTTAAACCAGGGTACATTATTATTTATTATTTTTTAGACTTTTATGCCAATGCCATTCCATTTTCTGAAAAAATACTCGGCGTTTAAGTACTTAAATATTCTGAAGAACATAAATAGTATTCAAACCAACAGGATTGGTATTCCCGAAATTTTCTCTCATATCCTCAGATTAAAGAATTACTTCGCTCCCTCCCAGTATAAAGATGGCGTAACTTGAATAATGCAGGCTCTCGGAATTTTTTATTATATAGAGTCCCGCACATGAGCGTTTTGTACTTCCGTACATAGTCAAGAGAATCGAGTAACTAGTTTGCACACATTTTCTTCGACTGACTAAAATCGAAATTGGTACGAACAAGAAATTTAGAACTACAAAATTTTAGTTATAAGATCCCTAAGACATCAGATGTCACTTATTTAAATTATGACTTTTTGAATTATTGGTTTTCACGCATAAACTGTTAAAGAAAGGCATAAACTGGTAAACAGTCAATTGTTGAAGGATCTGGCTCAAAATTTGATTAAGGTGTACCCTTTAGATAATTAAATTTCATCTATACTGCTATTATAAATGTGAAAGTTTGGATGAACGGATTTATGATGTCGGTCAATCACGCCAGAATGGCTGAACGAAATTGCATGAAATTTAGCACAGAGATAGATTATAGTTGGGAATGTAAAATAGTCTATTATTTATTCCGGTTAATTGAGTGGTTAGTTTTTTATTAATTGAAAACTAATTTTCCAATCAAAAGTTTCCTATATCCTCGTCGCCAAATGAGTTAGACAAAAAAGTTAGACTAATATACTTTCGACCAATTATTTCTAACGATTCTGTTTATTTTCTTAGTGTTAGATGCATCTAAAATTAAACATTGTTATTTAATCGATCTTTAGATTCATTCTGAATTATTTTTGAATTTAGTGGAATAAAGAAAATTAAACATTTCCTTTTTGTATTGCGTTACCCTAACTAGAGTACAAAATGCACGCATTTTGTGGCCCCAATTGGTGCTGCGTAGTGTGTTCTTGACGATTTAGTTTTCACCAGACGATTAGTTTTAGCAAAACGATTTTGCATAATTGGTTTGTTGTTTCGTTGTATTTCAGTTACACACTGTAAATAAATTGTTTTTAGGTTAGTTGTGTAGTTTAAGTTTTAATATTCAACCATTTGATGCTTTGCAAGGTTGATAATTTGTCAGTAGCGCTTTGTTTGGGTTTACATTGCGTCATTTTTTTTATGTTACTGTAGTTCGTTCTTTCATGTTCATCTTCCTTGAGGTTTTTTTTCCTGCTGCACGTATTCCTTTAACCTACTTTCATTATTTTCGATTTAATTTGTTTCGTACATTTTCCGTTTATTTTCTGCAGCATTCTCAAAATCTTGCGATTGGAAACGCTATTGCTGCCGTTCGCACCACATTCGGCCATTTCGCTAAAATTTGGCTTCCTATTTTTTTTATTTAATTATTTATTTATTTGCTAAAATTGTGTTTAACAGCACCATAATAATACGGTTTGATTGCATTTTACATTGTGATTAGACCGCCAGTTCTCATACATACACATCAAAATTTCCACGCGTACGAAGTCGAGAATAAAAGCTAGTATCAAATATAATCCATATAACACTTTACGTTTCAAAATTATCGGGTTTTTTTTTAAACACGACAATTTCTTGCTTATGCATTTCTTTTAAAATTTTATAGAAATCTACAAATGTGGAATAAAGACAACATACAAATAACATCGATCTACCACGAAGTGTTTTTGAGTTAGATGAAATTTGTGTATTTGATTTATCGTGTATAATTCCAAAAATGTATTTTTCGGACTTTGAAGCGTATATATTCGCCAAAATACCTTGTCCGATATTTTGAAGAATGCAGTAATATCTTTTTGTACACTTGTATGAGAAAATAAAAAGGACTTTTCCGAACAATAAACCCAATTCTTGGTTTTAGCTTTTGCTAACAAAATTAGAGTACCACATCTTCCCTGTGCTTTAAGATTCAATTAAAGGAAAAGACGCCGCACCTAAATTTAGGGCGCAAATATTGCGAGGGGCTCTACTTAAAGAACCTCGGTAATGAATGCTGAGTGTTAAAGGGGAGTCAGCTGGAGACTTCTAATCAGGGTTGCAGCGTCAGCCATTCGCCAACTGGGAGGATATGGTGTCTTTTCTTCAAAACAAACTGCAATATACTCTTTAACGCTTTTAAGCATAGTGATATTAGAGAGTAAATCAATTATACTGTAATGTACAGGTTTGAAATTTGAAATTACGAGTAATACGAGTTACATTTTATTTCGAACGCCTCAAAAAATCCAATGCATTTCCTTTCTTTTTCTTTATTACACACACACACACACATTGAGGAAGGCTAAAATGTTCCAAAAGCAATGGGGTGGTAGTGGCGTGGTGCTAATGTCGCCATTTGAGGATCTCAAGGTGGAGACTTCCTCTATGAAACGCCATGTAAGAGGGTCTGATATACGCTAAATATATCGGGGCTAATTGTCTTCCCTCTGTTGTGACAGAGAAGTGCCACCTCAGATGTGGTCCAGCAATTCAAATCTACAAGACCCTTTCCAGAATAAGGTGTTGTTTTTAAATGGAACATTAATGTGGAAAAATTAAACTCGATAAATAAGGTTTTATTGAAAAGGGAAATAAAATATTGAAAATTTCTATAGTAGTTAATAAAAGTTAGCATCCTGAAAAAGTATTTCATTTATAAATTTGAAAACATTAGGATTGCCATATACCAGGGATGCACAACTTATGGACCACGGGCCAAAATTGGCCCGCGTAGCCTTTGAAGTTGGCCCGCGAATGTTGTTAATAAAGTCAGATTAATTTAAAATGAAACGGAAATGTTTCAAATAAACAGGAAGGAAAAGCTGGTACAAAAATGACTCTACGTAAGAATAAAGGATTGTCCCCTTCGTGGCTACCTGCGACTATCAGTTTTCGTATAGGAGAAGTTCGTGGACGTGAAAAATCTCCACTCATGAAATTGCAGTAATGCATTTGATGATCGGTTTTCCGATTTTGAAAAGTGCCAAAGAAAAATGGATGTATTTTTTTCTCCATCTTCTGTTGATGCAAATATAGTGGATGAGAGTATGCAGTTAGCCTTAATTTATTTACTGAATTCTGGTTTATTCAAAAATCTGTTCAAAGAAAAATCGATATTAGAATTTTTTAAAGAAGACTATGAATTTCGTTCTTAAAGCAAAATGCAGCTGCGCTTGCAACTTTCTTTGCAGCACTTTCATTTGCGAGCCAACTTTCTCACTAATGAATTTAAACAAATCAAAAATAAGAAATAGAATAGCAGGCGAGAGCCTTCTGTTCCACTCACTGCCACAACCAATCTTAAGCTCAACATAAAATCCATAATTTCAAATATTGAGTCCCAGCCATCTCATTAACTTTTACTAGTTTTGATTATTAATTTTCTTCCCTCAAAATTTAAATTTTATTCTCTGTATAATTACCAAAAAGTTTTTCTCTGTTATTCTATTTCAAATTTGCCGCCTTTTTAGCCATAATTTTGTTAGGTAAATTATTTTTTATCATATCTATAATGTTTGTGACATTTATTTATTGCTTAATGTATGCATGAGTAAAATAAGTAAAGTAATAACTGTAATTCACGCGCATTGCCACAAAAAACACAATGTTTTCACATTTATAACATGTTTTGATATTCACGTGCTGCTTTGGGCCTTGACATGATCCTTTTTCATATTTTGGCCCTTATCCTGAAAAGGTTGTGCATCCCTGCCATATACTTGTGAGATAAAATGCGTACTCTGTACCACGATTGTTCTAAAATGTTTTGACGATTCTGTATATGAATTATGTACTGAGATAGTAATATTCCTAGTTTACAATCACCCACAAAAAAATTCTTCTAAAAATATAAGTCAGAAGTTGAATAAAACGTTACATTTTAAAAACTTTTTTTCAAATTTTATAAACTTTCTTTCAAATTACTTAATTTTTGAAGAGGTAAGTTTTTGAAATCAGATGTTTTTTTATTTGCTTCCTGAATACGCTACAGTTTTAAAATGTTAACCTCTTGTGTATTCTCGAAGGCAAAGAGTCATTTTAATATTTTCTGAACATAATTATCAGTTAACCAATTTATTTAATTAAAATTTGATTTCATACCAGTGATGTCACCCAGTAGAGAATTTGTGAAAATTTCAATTAAATTTTTCTTAATATTCATGATATCTTTATATAAACTATAGAGGGACAAATAATCAAAATTGGAAATGTTCACTTTCTAATAGGACTTATTTGTCTAACAACTTTTAATATTTGTTATTAGTGTTGAAGGATCGAACTTCTTTCAGAGTCCACGTGACTTCCAAATTCGCATGACGTCATGATCATTTGACTAACGTAAATGCGCATTGATCCAACGGCACCTTTTTTTGATGCCTTATGGTGTGGTATGGAAGTTTGGACAGGAAATGCCAGCTCAGGTGTCATCCTCGTCATCTGACCCCGGTTTAAAATTACGAGGTCTGTCCCAAAATATACTCAGTGTTGTTTTAAAACGAGGCTTAAATTTAACTAAACTAAATGTGGTGTCTTACTATATGGCATGCTCTAGTTCGTCCAATTAGTTGCGCATTGAGTAACAAAATTAAAATGACACTGCGCATTTGACAAACATCATATGAGCATAATTTCCTCATATGATATTAAGGCTGAATGTTCTAAGGGGGTGACAAATGATATTCAGGAGAACCAAAAATCAAATGAGCTTGCCAAAAGCCAAAACTAGAATTGTACTCAGCAACTCACTGAAGAAACCAGCGGAAATGGTCTCCCCAAAACTTTCCCGCATACTAATAATTGCGTTATCCCCTTACACCTCTAAAAATACTGTGGACTCTAAATAGTCACTATTTAGGCAGAAAATGTCTAGTATCACATTGGAGTACAATAGTGACACGAAATAATAGCCTTGGCAGAAATGTGGCATTGTTGCGGAATCTATCGGTAGATCCTTGGAGCGTTTCTTACCGATTAATCCCTGGCAAGCAGTCCCAATTATGGCCGAGAATGCTTTGCATGACATTATTGCACAATAGTTACATGAGATATTTGCATTCGGCGAGAATTCAGCATTTTTAATGACTATCCAGCGATCTTTGGCAAGTGTTTTAGTTTGACAAACGGTTTAAAGTATCCGAAAATCGAACTTCTTTTTTTAATCATGTTTTTACCGATAGATTAAAGCAAAATTTGACTTTGCAACGCTTGTAGTCAGAAATGGTGTATAAATGTAAATGTACACTTGTAATCACAGAATTACAATTATGATTTTTAAAAAACCACATACCAACTTTCTCTCTCTTTAAGTCTTTCCATTTTTGAGTTTTCGCCTGACCGAGCTTCTAAGACAGACCGACAGACGTTCAATCCCTTGCTGGATTTAGGTTAAACTCTGAGAGGTTTTACATCTTTGCTGAATGTCATACACGCAGCTCGTTTGGTCTCGTGATCACGATGTCCGAGAAGTTGACATTTCAGGTTCCCCCTGAAATGTATTTCGCTCAAAGTTTGATAGAAACAAATTTAACACAAAAACCGTATACCAAATTTCATCCTGCTAGCTCAAAGCGTTTTTGAGTTATAGTATCACAAATAAGCGAACATTATACAAAAATTCAATTTTTGAACTCAGTGGACTAGAGCATCTAAAACGTTGCATCAAAATCTCGAACTTCATCGCACGAAACCTGTAGTAATCTCCTGGTCATCGGGGAGAACAGAGTGAAGTGGTTTTGTGGGAACCGTCGTTTGATGCCGTTTGCAAACTAATGGAGGAACTTCCGGACGGCGGATGTCGCCTTCGAGTCACGTGATTGTGGAGGGCAGGGAAAGACAAACGAAGAACTGAAGCCTGAGAGGCCTGAATGTCGAGCACCATAAATAAGGCCGTCTAAAAATTGAAAAAATTAAAAGCAAATAAAAGAGTTGGTAAAAATTATTGAGAGGAATAATTGAATTAAAAAAACCGATTCGACTTTAACTAAATTTTGCTTTATTTTCTTAAATTCTTAGATTTTTTTGTAGATTTGGGAAACATAAAAACAAATACAAAATTCTTGATATATACTTTATATTTAGTTTTCTTTGAGTAAAATACAATGGATGCTTTCGATACAGAACTAATTAAAAACTGAACCTATTCCCTAAACTGTGAATCAAAACTAAAAAGAAAAGACAAATGAGTTTGATAGGGAAAATAACAGCCTGGATTTGCCATATTATCTACGACAGAAAGAAATTGTTCGAGTTAAAGGTAAAACGTTGCTAACGGCCGCATTATATAAAATCAAGCCACATGTGCTTTTACAAGTTTTATATCCCCTTGCATAGAACTCGATGAAGTGAAGCCCTTTGCGTTTCAAACTAAGAATTTGAAAATAAAGATAATT
>JAOUZG010029335.1:1856163-1868635 GCA_026289955.1 Argiope argentata
GATAAGTTGCTCTTTATTAGCTTATCATTACCATTAAATACATTTTATTACATACCCCCCCTGCATAGATTTCCTTTTATTATCAACCTGATTCCAGCACTGTCTGTGGTCGTGTGGAGTAGATTCTGATGCGGCGCTTCACTTGGATCAGACGACATACGTATTTTTTTAGTTCATAATTATAATAAAGCAAAATTTAATGTGTCTTAACATACCGGAAAAATTCTTTTTTGCATTTTCCACGAATCAAAGATTTTTCTACTACTAATGCTCCGTGTTCATACTGTATTAATTGAATGCATCTGTTCAACATATTTCTGCTTCATAAAGCTATCAAATGTTTAAAATTATCAAAATCTTTGCGGGAAAAATTACTCTATCTCTTGTTTCCTGGGTACAGTAATTTGAAACAAAGGATTCTGTTGAGAAGCTCCCGAGCAATTATCTTGCGAGTTGCACCTCTTGAAACTGTAGACTCTAATTGAATCCCATTATAGTCCCCGATCGTTACTATTCTAAACGTCGTTTCATAGTCATAATAGTGGACAAAATTGTTGGTCCTTAATGGGAAATGCCTTAATGGAATAACTGTTGCCAATCAAACAATCAACAGTGTGTTCGGTGGCTTCGTCTATGAAATCAAGACATTAAAATTCTAGGATCGGCGGTCATTTTCAAGTGATTAATATTTGAATTTAATTGTTTGAGATTAAAATGTAATTTTTGATTGCTATTTTGTAAACATATCTCCTTTCAAATCACGATATTCATTTGAAATTTCTATTGATATCGTTTTAATCTTAGCTATTCATTCTAAGATTTAACTAACACAATAAAGATGACTCTTTGGATTATTTTTATTTAAATAATTGAACACTTTTTTATAAATGTTTACTAAAACAAAAACAAAAAAACTTTCTTTTTTAATTTCAAATAAACACATATTAACACATATCAAAATATAAAAATGAAGAATTTCTTAGATTCAACCATTGTATTCAGGCAGTTTTCATGTTAAAAATACTTGGATCGGAAATATCAATTCCATTTTTCAGCATTCTCTCATATTCCTAAAAATTACAAGCTCGTCATTCAAATCAATTCTCAAAAACAATTAAATTAAACACATGCAATTCACATTTATTTATGATCATTTAATGAATCATATATTCAGGAAATATCATTAAAGAAGTCAGATGAGCATTTTTTAAACATTTTATTTCCGTACAACGGATATGGAACATAAACTTATAATTTCTAAAATCTATAAATAACCTAAGTATTTCAAAGAAAACACTCTGAAGGAAAATCTTTTTGATCGCTTATATGTAAATAATTAAGGCATTTTATGAAGATTCTCTCTATTGTTTCTTAAGAATAATGTTAGAACTCTTTAATGGTGTACTAGCCGTCTTTAGCGATTAACGGGTAGGCCAGTGAGGTTGGTTATGTTTAATTCAAACTAAATCGTTTGCATATATTTTCATGTCAATGGTTTCAAATTGTCAGGCATTAAAGCAGTGATAATAATCTTACAGGTGCTCTCTTCATTGTGTGCATGAATCTATCTAATGGAAATCAATCCCATAGCGTTATAGCCTTCTTAAAAACGTTAACCTATCAACTATCTTCCAAACTTCGTGGCACTGTAACCATTTTTTAAATCAATCTTGTAAAATATAGAGATATTAAAACAGAATCTCTTTTCTTTAGCTTTTATCAAAGGTACAAAATCATTTGATCAAATACTTGATGAAGCAATAAAAACGGTTTGGATTTCAGACGTTTTATAACGGTAAGGATAGTAATATAATATGTTAAATATTAGTCAATATATATATTTTTAAAAGATAACCACATATCTGGAAAATGGCAATTAAATTGATTTTATTAAAAAGAGAGTTTTAATAATTGTGAAACTGTAAAATCATGCAATTACATTTTTCTGAAGTCATTACGGAAAATATGCAAAATTTAACTTGATTTTTAATTAATTAAAATTTCATAAAAATCGCTTCGAGGTACACATTTCGAGCCTCCAAGTTTTATGTGTGCCAGATTTGGTAGGCATTAATCAAACGGTCTGGAATTAGAGCGTTGACATCTTTATTATAAGATGAAACTTTATCGAAATCGTTTTATTTCCTCATTCGCTCCGTCAATTTGAAAATTATAACAATTGTATTTTTACAGTTTCCTTGTTGTCTCAATACCATGAGCTTAATCTTCAAGTCTTATAATGAAGGCATTGCAGTTTGGTCTTTAAACTGATTACTCAATGCCCTATACACCTCTTTAAGATGGATAATTGGAATAGGAAGGTTTCAGATTCGATATAATATTTCATCGAAGAGCCAATGGGTAAGTGGATCTGGTGCACGTCAAATTCATAGGAGTCCCAAGTCCTATAGTCATTGCGATGCTGAAGTTTAGAGAGGAGGTGCCAGTTCAGGTGCCATCCTCATCATCTGACCACGATTCAAGATGATCCATTCCGTCCCTAATTAATCCTATTTTGCTTTAAAATGGAGCTTTAATATAACTGATCTGAAAAGAAGATGGAGAAAAGGAATTATTTGTACAGATATTTAAATATCTTTCTGCGCTAACACATTTAAGTATTAGTGTTTAAATTTTTTCTGGTTAAACTGCAGGAGAAATTATCACTTCTTATCACTTTTCTTAAATTATATTCTTTAATGAAAGTCTAAATTTCTGTTACATCATTGGAAGACTGGCATGAAACTTTTAACTCTTGTCACACCTTTGGGATTCTTGAATGAAAATACTTAATTCATGTCACACCATAGAATTATTTCCACAATGGAAACTATCTTATCTTAATATCACAATGTAAGAATCATTCACTATGTGAAAAGCTGACAGTTTACGTTGATCTTTCATCTAACCCTCTATTCAGATAATTTTCTTTAAAAGAATTTTTGTAGAGTTATTAACAAATAATAAATTCAACTACAAATAATAACAAAAAGAAAAAAGATTTCTTGTTGAATAAAGAGAACGAAACTCCCCCTCCCCACACACACACGCACACAAGAAATACCGGCTCTGTTGCCGAGTGGAACTTGCAAAGAAGCATACACACCTAGCGTTTCACTAAGAGCCAGAATCCTCGCATTTGAAGCCATAAACCTCCCTATCTCAATCCACAACAGGCATTTAATTGTGTATCGAGTGCATTATAGGCTATAAGACTTTCACTGCTACTTTTTCATCAGCCATATGTCCCGTGTCAAATGCAATGAGTCGGGGAAAACCGCGGGAGCTTAGACATATCTTTTCAGAAGGATCCCAAGATTAAATCTGCCGGTGGTGACTCGGGGGTCGAGGGATCAAAGTGATTAAAGAAAGGGGGGACACGTGCCAGAGGAGGCCACTAGGTCGTAGGTCAGTTCCAGCTGCCCTCATTGTTGCCCCTTGCCACTAATCGGGGCTTAAGCGAAACCGATGCTGATGCGCCATGCCGTAGAGATTAAAGGCAGATGCCTAGACTCAAAAGCGTAATCTAGTGACTGAAGAAGGCTGTTAGGAGAAAATATGGACAAATTTGATGCAGAAATGTGTTTCACGGCAAGAATGAAATCTTCCTTCTGTTGCTGCGTCTTTACGAAGAGGACAAATCAACTGAATACAAAGTATGATTTTATTAGTCTAATAACTTAATTTATTGAATTGCATATGAAACAACGATGCGAAACAAATAAATAGTTACTAACAGAAAATTACGATCCTATAAAAAATGTTTTATCAATTAATTTAGTAACAGCTGCGCTATTTTTAAAAATAAATCAACTTTCTTTGTCAGCTTTTAGCTGCAATAGTCACTTATCGAACATATGCTTACTCCACTGTTTGGTATCAAGAAATAATCTTATAAGAAAATAACATAATCAGAATAATTAATTTTAGCCCGCATTTCAACATAATATCTACCAATGTTTCGCTGATTTTTTTAAAAAACATTAATAAACTTGTTTTCTTTTACTAATAAGAATTTACAATTATTGTTGCAGTCAATATAAAATGAATTCGATTTCAATGTGATATAAACTTTTAAAGACCCAGTTTAAAGATGCGTATCATCCCTAATTGGAAAAACTTTGAATCATAGCCGGATAGGAGGATAGGAATTTAATTATATTTCTTATCGAATAATATTACTTAATCGAAGCAATATTTTGAAGCAATAGTTCACATAACATTGAACAATGGTTAAATGAAGCGGTTGTCATCTTCAAATTTCACTTCCACACCAACGAAGGGCCCTTTATAACAATAAACTTAATCTGCATTCTAATTATTACAGACAATTATTAAAGAAGTGTATATTTCATATTTTAAATCTGAAAGGAAATGGTTGGCATTCTCTAATGATGATAAAGCAAATGATAGTTTTGATGACAAAAAAAAATCTGAATTATATGAATCACTTTCCAGACGGATATTTGCGCTCAGGTCTTTGAAACTATTGAAGAGATAATAAAATTACCATTATAATTACTGCTGTAGGTCTGATCGAGTGACATCTGATCCGGATCAGCACATAAATGGTAATCTATTCATTTACGTTAATCTTAATGGCCGAGTCTATTCTTACCGCATGATTCCCTGTTTTACTTCGCCTTAATAGCTAGGGGTGTTTCTAGAGTTAATGCCTGTTCCAAACGTTCCAATGTTATTTAATTAGATCGTTTTTTTTTTTTGCTACAGACAACTCATGAATTTTTTTGTCTATATTTATAATAGCTACATTTACAGCTGACTAAGAATTCATAAACTTTCTCTAGATCTATGTCATTCAATGGGAAATGATTCAACCTCACTGTGAAAGAAATATATAATTCGTCATTAGCCAGGCAAGTGCTCCAATTTAATATAATTTTAAATGATTATTATTTAATACACTGAGTGCCTGCCATTCATATTTGGTTGAAATCAAAAGCTCTCACTCAGTGTATAGTATGATGTGAGTAGAACACACTGGTGTTTAATTTATATCTATTTGTTTTATTTGATTGTTACTCATGTGAATCGCTTGTCTGCGCATTCTCTTTTCTACAATAATCAAGAGTAAGTAATGAAGCCGGCATGTTATAAGATAGCGGTTCGAATCACAGCCATGATTCGCAGCAACGAACATTTTAAAATGGTTTGAGTGGTGGCGTAGGACGTTAAGATAGGTCTTAAAATGCATTACAGTGTTTTTATCCGCGAAAATTTAAGTAATATGTCTTCTATCTAAGATAACATTTATTTAAAGATTTTATTAATCATTTCTCTAAGAAATAAATTTCCTACTCGTGCACCGAATTACGGAACTTGGAATACTAAAATATTTAACTAAAGAAACAGATATAATTTATTTGAAAGACAAAAATCATTTAAGAGCAGCTAAATATATGAATGAGCGTCATTGTTTTTATACTGATTTAAATAAATGCCCCAAACTGGATGTATCTCATTAATTGGGAAATTAAACAAATTCTGAAAACAGAAAGTAAAGGGAAAGCATAGATGCTTATCAAATGACATTAAGTCCTATTTTACATCATGTGTATCACTATCTAATTGCATTTATTATTCAGAGGTTGATTTAACATTTGTTCTAAATAAATTCTGAGGTGAATACCCCCTCAATCCTAGATGGTACAGTTTAATAGGAGGATTTCCACATAGAGTTCAATTACAGAAAAAACAAATTGTATCTTCATTTATCAAAGTAGTAATCTCTTGAGAGTGGTTTATGTTTATTTAAAAATTATCAAAGATGGTTATTTTCTTATCAGGCCGGTAAATTCTGACGCGTGAACTGTTTTTTTAAATTATTATTTAATAAGATCTTACTACCCACTTCCGGAATGTACTTGACGGATTCGATTTGTGATTTATAGAATACGTAAAATATTTGCGGATTATATGTAATTTTTGTATTATACTAGACCGCAGTTTCGAATGATTCTACTTCAGTTGATAAGTTCGAGAAGCGACAACTCGGTGCCCGAACGATGCACGGTCCCAGCAGTTGGGGGGGGGGGACGTTTTCAATTCCCTCTTTAGTGACTGTTCGTGACTGTTCAGTGTCATTATCGAAACTTTATATGTCGCTTTTAAATAACTATACGATTCGATAATTATTGGAGTTTTTAGAAACTGGAATAATGAGAAACTGATTTTTAGTTTTGTTTTATTATTCTTTGTGTTTAAAGGTTATTTTGATTTTTTTAAATTTTAAATGGAGTAAGCAAAGCTTTTAATTTAAAAGCAGTCGAGGGGGAATTTTAGTTTAAGGAGAATAACACAAATGGCACTTTTTCACAGAATGCATCAATTCTAAATTACAACTTATGAAAAATGGGACGTTTAGCTAAGTAAATAATAATAATAATTTTTAATTGCATTACAACATTAGGGAAGTATATAATGCATTTTGGTTTGGCATTCAGAAAATGCATTAATATATATTTAAAGTATATTGAAATTTACGCTTATTATCGAAATATAGATTTTTTTGCACTTTTTGAAAGCAGGCATTTTATTAAACTTTATGTATAATGATACCATGACAATTTATATAAAATATGACATTATAAATTCTTAAATCTATTAACTTCTGCGCAATATTATTCTTAAATGCTATTTATTATGGAAAATGCCACATGCTTCTCATATTTTCAAGTTGAGTGAAATCTAGTGTATTTAATTTTTTTAAATTATATATTAAAATGAAAATAATTTTTTTCTGAGAATACTGATTTATTATTATAAAATTCAATTTAAAGCGTTAAAGCACATTTTCGATTTCCGAGTGAAAACATAAGCCGCGACTTTTTAAAGATATTTCATAATGAAATTAATGAATTGTTTCTATAAAGACAAAGTTTCACATCAGATTATTATTTCTAGGCGAAAACCTCTTAAGTTATCGCTCAGACTCCAACGATTTTCTGTGTTGAAAATGAACCAACTATTTAACGCAATAAATGGAATAAATTCAAAATGAAGATTATTTGGGGGTATTTTTATTGGTTTCAATTGATTGCTGTAAAAGAATTTGGTAGAAAGAAATATGTCACTGTGTTCATTCTGATTTAAAAATTTGCGAGAACTTTGTTAAAGTTGCATTTATCTTGAGAAAGTTATTAAAATCTTTTTCTAGCACACTGAATTCTGTATTTTGACTGTACACAAATTAGTAAACTTATGATTTCAACATTTATGTCGAGATATTTAATAATATTTTATACTTTTCCGTTCCCAAGGGTCGTAAAAGAAATCGCCAAACTGTGTTTTGTGGTTTCCTCAAAATAACTTAATTATTTCCAACGGCTCTCGGAAAAATATTCTTTTGCTGTTTTCCAATCGTTGTTCGTCGGCGGATTCCGAGATCACCATTTTTCAGCGATACCATCTCATTAAGGGGGGGGGGGGGACGATGAGTCCACTTCCAATATTCACCTTTCACCTTAGATTTCCCCCGTTAGACACTTTTTAGTTCAATTTTTTTTTTCACGAGTATGCGAGTGTTGCCATTTCTGACCACATTTCATTTTAACTCGAAATTTTGTTTTGATATGATAAGAAAATTAATCACTGAAATTAAACATTCCATTAAATTGTCACTCATTCTGAATCCCATCTTGATTCACCCCCTAAAAATACGTTTTGCAAATGTTTTTGACGGCCGTTCATTAAAATTTTAATAACGAAATGCCTTATATCCATGAAATAATTAGCATCTGATTGTCCAAACCATTATTATGGAGTTAGAAATTTCTCATAAATTCTAACTTTTGTCAGAAATTTTTCTCTGCGATAGCACATTAGCGGCCCAACTTGTTCAGGGTTCATAATTCTATGCCGTGATATTGTGACTTGCACGACACTTGGATTGTTTCCTCTATCTTCAAATTTTACTAAAACGAAGGCGACAATATTTTGCTCACTACTGCAGAGATCATGTGATCCTAATTAAAAAAGTTATTATTTGCTATTAATGGTATGCAATGTCCGAATTTTTAAAAGAAATCTCGAAATTAGAAACAAATAATATTTTTAAGTCTTTCTATATCTACAGCAACTCTTTAAAGGAAAATAAAATGTTTCAAATATTATAATAATCAATGAAATTTAAAAAATAACTCTATTACAGTTAATCTTAAAATATTGCCAAAAAATTCAATAACAAATAAAAAAGCTTTTTAATATAAAAAAAATATCATTATCGTTTTATAAAAAATTAATTATCTAAATTTAAGAATAGAAGATTTTTATTTATTCTTTATAATTTAATGTTTATGCACCTTACATTAAATAAAAATGGTTCTGAAATATTTTATTGTATATTAGAACCTTTTTCTTTTTGCATTACTAATCATCTGTAATGTTTACGTCTTATAAAACAGCGAGTCCTCACCGTTAAATGTAAACATCTTCTTTCACTCCTATTTTGACGCATTAAATCCATCCGAACGCAAGCCCAAAATTGAGGAGAGTTTTAGAACTCGCTGTCAAACAGTACGAAATGCTCTCATTCATCAATCAATGGGGAAATCAAAATGGGAAATAAATTACATAATGGTAGAACATTTAGTTATTAATTTTCGTTAAAATATCAGTTATTTAAAAATTTTGTTCATAACAATGCGCGAAACATATAATAGGATGACTATGCTTATGATCAATACGTTAAGAGAAATATAGTTTAATATTTATTTGCGCGTAAAGCTTCATCTAGATTATTAGTGTCTAGACGATTATTATTAGTGTCATTCATTCACTAATAATGAAATATTTGACACAAGTTCAGGATCGGTTGCTGTTTCTATTATCTACTCGTCCAGAAACCGCTCACTTGAGTAGGAAACATTTTCGTCCCTCCCAGGGAAGGAACATTTCTTCTTAAATATATGGAATGGTAATAATTTTCAATAAAATATGGTGGGGAAAAGGGGGGGAATTGGTACAAAATTCGAACCCAATATTTTGACGATTCGTTGTAGATGAAACCTTCGTGAAACAGAGAAACGGGACTTTTGGAGTCACGTTCGCCAGTCTGTGAACATAATTCACAACCCGAAAAAATGTGGATGAATGATATTTGGTTGTTTTCCCTATAGCAAAATTACTTCTACAATCCATGGACAAATTTCAACAACTGGAATTTGTCCATGGATTGTTGAAACATCCATCTGTTAATCTGTGGGCATGTGTGAACTTAACCCAACTGCCAACTGTGTGCATGTGCGAACGCTATAAGCAAGATAAATGCAATTTCAGATACGATATCATCATTAGAATTACTTATGAATCGAGCCAAATCCTTCATATGCGCTCCCGGCAACTTAAGAGAGTATTAAGTTTCACAAGTAAATCTTGATCTGGATAAAGGTGGATGAGTAAATCTAAGCTGAGGAACATTGGGTCTTTACAATAAAATTATAGATTTTTCTGATTTTAGAATAAATCCGCCAAAGAATGGTTTGTTGGCTCAAATGTTTACTGTACAAATATATGTGAATTCGAATACACGACCAGCAAGATAAAATGTGGGCATTTAAGAGGGCCATCGAATCCTTTTGCTACTTGCTGTGCAAGTTCAATACTAATGACGGATTCTTTTTCAAACGATGAATTCAGCATGTGAAAGAGGGAATCATTAGCTAAGACTTGCTTTACATCCTGTATCCCTCATTTGAAGCAGAAATTGGCAACAAACCATCCCATTAATATAAAATTTCCACTGCCGGTATTGGCCGAGTTAGTAATGAAAGCGGAATATCGATATACTTCAGAAGGTGATAATTCTATGAAAAGCTTATATGGTCATAAAAAAAATTGATAATTTAATAGTTTGAAAGATTTTACGAAAGAAGAACATAAAGACATGTAGAGAATGTATACAGTCACTTCTAGTTGTATGTTATTTTTTTATTTAATTCTGTACATAAAATGCGATTCAACATTGAAAAATGAATTCTCACAATTATCTGAAAACAAAAATTTCTTAAGTAGATCTTACATGTATTCAATTAATATTGTTTATTTGCAAATAATAAACGTCATTAAAAAAAGAAAGAAACAAACATAATAAACTAATATTTCAACAAAATATGTAAAAGGAATAAATTTATCACATCATATATTAAATTTATGTATGTATAAAAATTTGATAATCCAAAAACATTAATAAAATAATATAATTGATTAAATATTTAAAACTTTTGAATAATTAAAAAAATAAAAGTATTAAAGTAATGTAAACAAATAAATTTTTATTATATAATATGAATTACCAAATAAAATAATTATAATAGCTTATACTATAAGGTTATTTTCTAAGTCTTATAACGGGCTTCCTTTTTTCAAAAATTGATTTGAAACATCAAAAGACATTCTAGTATTGAGAATGAAGATTTATACACAGTTCATGTTATAATGAAAATCTTAATATTTTTACACTGCAAACTTACTTTTCACAAATAAAAAGAATTTTTTTTACTAGGATAAAACCACAATCAGTAAATAATTTCGCACTTTTTCCCGTTCTCTTCTTACAAAATAAATTCATAAAAAAAAAACACCGATTGAAATTGTACTGTAGTAAAGTAATCATAGTAATTAAAACTTTTTAGTTAGTTCAAGAATTCGAAAGAACTTTACAATAGTCTGTATCATTAACTTTCTAATAAACCAGAGAGATCTAATTTATTTTGCACAATCAAATTATGTCTTTATCATCCGAAAATGAATGTTTAGTGACATTTGATGAATTTAAAATTTAATATACACTGGCTATATTTTCAATATTACCCGTTTAACTTATTTTTTATTTTAAATTCATAAAAAATATTTCTATTAGTATAAATGAAATTTGCTTCCATTTCCGAAGTCGGTGCCAGAAAAAGCCAAATGAATAAACTGCCAGTGAATCCAAGTCATCAACAGGACTTTATAGAAAACTATGACTTACAAATCAGATTTCTATTACTATTAAAATCAATGACATTAAAAATTGAATCGATAATTTTGACACATTAAAATCATTACGCGTTTTAGGGAGATAAAAAAAGAGATAGAGTTACAGTGCTCCATGCATTTGCTTTATGTGCCTATCTATAGTTAATTTTAATAGCAGCATTACAAAAATTAATTGCATCATAGCATCAATCAATGTTCACTTAAAAAGTGGTGTAAATGTTTTTATTTTAAACAAACATGTAACACTTTTTGTAATTCATCGTTCCTCTATTTTATCATCTTTAATTATTAAGTTTTTTTGATAAAAAAATAACTATTTAAAGCTATTGGTGGTTTGTATACTTGAAGTATTGACTAGAAACTGTAAGCACAACAATATTGATTTTTTAAATCATTCAAAAATTAAATTATAAACTTTTTATGATATTTATGGGCTGTTTGTTAATACGTTATGAATATGCCAAATGCAACTTGTATGCCTTTAATATAATTTAGCATCATGCGAGTGTTTCAAATAAAAATTTCAAACAATACATTGATGGCAGAGATTGAAATAATGCACAAATATTCGTTTGGATGTAATTTGATTGACACTTGTATTAACTTTATGAATAATCAGAATAGAAATGTATTCCGTTTTTCCGTCTGAATTAAATAAAATTCAATATTTTACAAAGAAATGGTGCATATCCAACTTTTCACAGTCGACGTTGCAACCTGTAAACAGTTCCCTTTGCTGTAGGACTGATTTCATCCAAATCATTCACAAGTCTGCAGTGCTTCTCATTTTTCAAAATGACGCCCCTCTTCCTATCAGCTACGCGTAATGGGAATAATGACTAGGTACAGATCCTGAGTGATGATGAGGTAGAGCATGTGTGGTTGGAATACTCGTGTAAATACCGCTGTTAGGACTGCTCCAATAACTAGGGGGAGTCTGGAACAAATTGCTCGGTGGGGCAACAGGTCCGTGATGAGGGTTGACCCCAAAATTCAGTTTGTGACCATGAGTGTAGTTGGGGAACAGTAAGTCAGTTTGGTACTTGTAGGCTGTAGGAGGGTCTGACAGGGAGGGCTGTGACGTCTGCTGAGTCAGTCCGTGGAAATCGAATTTGTAAGCATACCGCTTTCCATGGACTTTGGTCATGATGTTCTTGTCATAGTAATACCTCAGGGCTCGACTGAGCTTGTCGTAATTCATGTTGGGCTTGCTCTTACGCTGCCCCCACCTCCTGGCGACTTCGTCTGGGTCTGTCAGTTTAAACTCTCCATTGGTGCCTTCCCATGTGATGCAGGAGGCGTTACTGCTGTCCGACAGAAGTTCGAGGAGAAATTGCCACAGCTGAATTTGTCCGCTTCCTAAAAGGAGACCATGCTTTTATGAAACATAATGTACAACTAACCACTTTTGGCGACTAACTTGCCCACTCAAAGTATTAATAACTGTCGTCTTAAAAAATAAAACAAGAATATT
>JAOUZG010029335.1:1873635-1900066 GCA_026289955.1 Argiope argentata
ATTTTCTTGTCATGCTAAAGTCGAGCATGGCTAAGTTTCTTACGAAAAATGGTTATTTATATAACAGGTGAAAGTGCATCAATAAAATATTGCATAGACGTGGGTAAGTTAGCATGAATTGGAGTATTAATATTCCTGCGACGGAAAATAATTTTTTTTGGATAAGTGCATGAAAGTACTGTATAAGCATAGACAAATTGGCAAAAACAGTGATGCACAGGAAGCTTAGAAGATTTTTTTAAAATATGAAATTATATGAAGACATAAAAAATGTTGTATAAGAGTGGATACATTTGAAAAATCTGCTGTTAAAATCTATGCGCTGAAAGCTTAAAAGATAATTTTTTTTAAAAATAAATGCAAAAAAAAAAATTTTACACCACTTACCCTGTGCTTGAGCAGAAGGAGGAGCGTTCCACGCCGTCTTATAGGAACTCTCTGAAAGATTGAGAAGTTGAGCGAATTAAGGATTCGTTCTGTGCTTAAAAAGTACCCATCAATAGGAATGCGGAATTTTAAAAAAATATTTAAAAAAAATCTTTTTGCAACCAAAAAACGAGAAAAAAATAATTTGCTAAAAATTAATTTAAAATGAAGCACTTTTTGTAATTTTTTAAAATAAATTTGTATTTATTAAATACTGGAGAACATGTTGTCATTTAAGAAACTTTAATTCCTGGGAATCAAATGAACAGGCGCTATCTAAATATGCTATGCTTAATCATAGCAGAGAGCAACTTCGTTGGCAACTTAACATAACAACACTACAATATGCAAACCCATTTTTTTTCTAAAATCAAGCATTAATTCAAAAAATAAAAAGGATTGATTCGACAATGATAGTTTTTCAGAACTATAAATAAATTTAAAAAAAAAAACAGGTGACTCAAATTAATTAATTATCCGATTTTTTTTCGAAATAAAAATAATATTTCTAAAACAAGTGCTTTTTAAACATTTTTATACACAAATAATATTTTAGGTTGAAAAAAATGCCTTTTAAAATTTTTTTTTAAAAAAAGAAGGTTGCTTTAGTTATTTCAAATGGGTGACTGATGATAATAGATTTTTCTATGAAATAAAAAGAGATGTAAAATACGAAACTATATGCAATCGCTACATTTATTAGGTATCATAATTTAAAATTCATGTGAATAACAGAACAGATAAACGTTATAAAAAATTATTTCAAAACAAACCGTATAAATATATTAGTTAAATCAAAGATTTTTCTAAAACTTGATTACTTCAAAAGTTAACAAGGATCTTCTTTTCCAAATATGGTAAAATTCTAAAGAGCATTAAATATTTATATAAGAAATGTGAATAAATCCAATTACTTATTATTAATGAATCAAAGAAAATGGTTAAACAAAGGTACAAAATAGGGACAAAAAGTCACGATAGCACTGGGTCAAATCAGATTTACTTTACCTGTAAACAACATTTCGGATAACAGTCAATTCTATTCAAATAACCAGCATATTTCGTAAAAATTATTAGTATTAATTAATGGTTAATATCGCAATTTCGTTTCAATATTAAAAATCTTTTCGCAGCCACTGAGTCTTTCGGTTTGTTTTATATTTATCAGTCATTAAGTTTTTATGAGTGTTTGTCTAAAAAAAAAGAAATTATTAAAATACCAACAGACATTAAATAAGCAGTTTTTTGCTCTTATCAGATAAGCAGTGTATACGCAACTGATTGATCATTTAGTGTAACTACTATAACAACTCTAGATTTACTCAATCATGCTGTTAACGAGTGGGTGGGGATATTCTACAGATGCACCAATTGGAGAGCAGATAGGGATGTCATCCAAAATCTGATGCCGTGATTGGTTACTCAAATGGCAACGGAAGAGAGTGCTTAAAGAGGTGGGATATTGAATGGAAACGGCGTCTGTACACAATGTAACGTGCTAGGTGAGCGTAAAATTGATCATCAGTGTGCATTAGAGAGGCATCATATGCATGGCTAATTTTTAATCACCGTCATAAAAGAAGATTGAATATTTTATTTCAGCTTGGTTTCTCAACCGTTGTAATAAGTTTTGTTTTAAGACTCCTTAAACAGAAGGTCCCCAACGATTCCAAATTAGTTTCGAACATGGAATCACGATAACTTGGTTAGAAAGGGCATCTGTCAAATTTTTCTATATTAACTAAAAAGAGGGAGCGAGATATTTGTTTAATGAAATATCTGACTAATCATCGTTTAATATTTGTTTAGCTAAAGCTGTATTAATTATTAATTTTATCATTGCTAGAAAAAGAAAAAAGTTTGCCAGTCATATAAACGTTAAATGTTTGTTCTTTTCTTTTTTCAAATGAGATAGACAGAAGATTAAAAATTCAGGAACCTCATTTTAAATAAAATCTTGTCCCCTTTGGCTTCAGTGAAAAAAACTATTCAAAATATCAGTAGTAATAGGAAGTTTTCTTATTCTTTCCTTTAAAAAAGCTTTCTTCGCTTTTGCATCTTGCGATAGAAAAGAAAATCTTGTCATTCCAACTTTATTCTGAAAGTGCTCATAAGTTCTCTTCAAATATATCAATCTTTACTCCATCCTGCAAAACATAGGGTGAGGGCTGCTGAGGTGAGAGCAATTCTCTCCCGCATTCCTTTTTTTTTTTTTTGAACAAAATCTTTATTTTCTGTACTGCATACGGAAGATGAACATCCATTAACAATAAAGGGGGGAAAATCCTTTATTTCCTTCTAAATTAAGCTCACTTGTAGCACCATCCCCCCCCCCTCGGAGTGGTGAAAGAGGAGACCCCCTTACTTCAGACTGGATTGTCGTGTGGGCTGGGCCCAGAGATGAATGCTCCTCTACTAAGCAAGAACTCTCATATTTATTGTTGCTCATATGTACCTCCTATTACGCGAGGGTGCGATTTGATTTTGAAGTGGGAACGACGCGTCTTTTTCGCTAACGATCTCCCCAAAAGGATGGAAATAGATGTAAAAACATTGAAGTAAAGAATTTGGATGACTTTTAAAGCGGATGAGTTTTTTTTCTACCGGTTTATATGGATGTATGTCTGTTATGTAGATATGCATTTTAGGGAAGAAAAAACTTCTAAATAAGAAAGAAAAGAATGTAAGCATACTTATTTCTTTTCATTATGAATTGTTTTTACTCTATTCGCTTATGATAAAAATTTCCATATTAAGGAAATTTTCATTTTTAATTAAAGAAAATAGTTATACCGGGTTTATAATATACTAGCCGTCTTTGTCGACCAATTTGTTCACCTAGAGCAGGGGTGGCGAGCCTTAATGGATCAACGTGCTATTTTTTCTAAAGAAATGATTAATAAGGTATGGACGTGCCATCAAATAATTTTGACTTGTGATTATTGAGAAAATAATAAAACTAAATGCTAACCAATCAAAACTCTTTTTATTTACTGCGAAAAAAAAAACATTTTGCAATTTATAGTAGCAAAGTTTTCAGTTATACGTGTAATTACAATTAAAGAAACATTAATCTAGCTTCTGCAGATTAGATGACAAATTGAAGAATGTAAGAGGTTTCTTTTATCAGAAAGCATGCTGAGTTGGAGTCCTCTACCAAAGAGTTCCTGAGAGAATCTTTAATATTATTCATCTGTGAAGATAATGACTCGCAGACATAGATAGATGAAAATGTGGTTAAAATAGCATGAGTCAGCTTCTTCGAACAATTAAAGTGTCTGGGATTTCATGTTTCCAAAATTTTGTTAGTAGCATTTTTTTTATTGCTTGTTATTCTTTCTGTTTCAATCAATTCTGACTTTTTCCTTATTTCAATAAATTTTTGAATCCATTTTGAACTAGACTGGAAATAAGTCTGTTTCATTTCAAATTCTCCAATTTCCAATCAATCGACATAAGTTTATCAAATGAAGTCACATGCGAACCGTTTTGTTCTTTGGCGGGCATAAAATATTATGCACGTGCATTGGTTTGCAATTCCCTATTTAGACTATTAACTTTCGTGGCTGCCGGCTTTCTGGCACTAAGGTAGCGCGTCTTCCTCGTGTTCTGGGAGTCTCGGTTTGGGCATGGTTGCTCTTCTGAGTGAGATGTGTGACTGTGGTCCCCTATATAAAGGGGCTGTACAAACAAATCTGGCGAGTGTGTAGCTAAGTCGTACTCTTAGCCCTAGTTGGCGCTACTTAAAAAACCAGAAATGCTTGTTTCGGCTTAAATCTGCTGCTGTATCAGCGGGGGTCTTGTCCAAAGGCAAGTGCCATAAGTAACAACAACCACTTTTTTGGCAGTTAACAATTAATACGGAATTTATATTTTTAAGATTTCATCCTTATTATTTAATAATAAAAGAAAAATCTGAATTTAACCAATTTTAAGTCAAAACAAATTATAACGTGTGCAATTAAAAAATGGCATAAGAAGAAGAGAAATATTCTGGTACGATGAAAATTTAAAATTCAGGTATTTATTTAATGGTAACAGCTTACGCACTATTTTGTGTAAATTCCACAATCTTTTAAAATTTAATTTTCAAATATATCCTCGAGTTTGAAATTAAATATATGTAATCTATACTTTTATTTCTTAGATGGCAAAGCGTAGATTGAACTCAAATTAAAAATAGGGCATTTAGCATTTCTCTTAGTCCTGACTGGCGATTCTCAGGTTACTCAGTAATTTAAGAAATAGGTAACATTTTTATTCCACTTGAATGACAACACATACATTAAAAAGCATTCATATATGATTTTTCATTCATATGAGCTTTTTTAAAAAAGTATTCACATCTTTTTTTTTTTCTTCTCAGTTATGATGTATTCAAAGAGCCTGGCTGTAATCATCCAATAATTCGATCTCGAGAATCTATTTCAAATGGGCTTGAATTCGAAAAACAGACTTTTGGAATTTTGTCAGTCTATCTGTTTAAAAATTCGCTAACTCAAAAAATATTTGAGCTAGAAAAAAAATTCGGTATGTGGTCTGTATTTTAAATTTGTAGATATTACCAAATTTGGAGCAAAATTCAATCAGAGGAAGTTTGGATGGCTGTCTGTGCGAGTAGATCCGCGTGAAATCATGACAGAGATATTTTAAAATAGTAATAATAATAATTCGATGCTGAACCGTGCATCTGAATGAAGGAGACAAGGGGATTGACGCCGGTGATTTTGGACCCAGTGTTCAAAAGAACGTAGAACTCAGTTATTCCGGGCAATGAATCGTTCGAGAATCCTACCCAAAATTACGACTTTTTTACGTGACAATCTAGATATTCCTGTTCCATATTTTTTTTTCCTTTTACAGAAAAAAAGACGATTGATGAGAAAGCTTTAAAGTTAAAACCTATTTTTCGGTAAGAGACCGATAAGACTAATTCCTGAATATTCACTATGATCATATCGAAAAGTTAGAGCTTTGTACATGACTTTAGATTACTTTTATCATTTTTTATGGTCCATCTGAGTTTGAGGGGGGAGAAAAAACCCAGCTTTTGTGTTAAGCATTCAGTTTTGGTGAGTTTCGTAGCACCGTTGTTGCCAAATGCTTTATCGAACCTTGAAAATAAGCTTAAAATAGAAGGCATGAGGATTTAGTAATAAAATTTTGTTGTACAAGACATCGTGTACTATTTTCGAATCCCGATTCCACTTGAGAATCTCTTTATGAAAGGACCTGGCACGCATTAAATCTGAAATATATACCCAACGTCCTCCATTTGGGGGAGTTCGGATGTTCGGAGAGGGAATGCTATCTCAGGTGCCGTCCTGTTTACCTCACAATAATTTAAAATTATGAAGTACATCCCATGATGTACTTCGCGTTTCAAACCAGATTATTAATAACTGAATTAACCCACAACTGGAGACGTAAATTTCTTTACACTACCAGAGATATTCAGTCAAAATGATTTTTTTTTTGTCTTTTTAAACGGCATTGGAATTTATTTTGGAAACACAATAAATTCTGGAAATCCCGTAGTTAGCAAAAATATTAAAAGCATCAATATTAAAAAGGTTAAACGTAGTTATATTAATTGTTGAAATGATGTTATAAGGAAATCATAAACAATTATTAATGAGGATTTATTTCGGCTAGATATTACGGAATTATATTAATGTTAATAACTGTTAGAATTTAACAAATAAAAATGAAACATGTAATATCTTGAAATACTATTTTAAGAGCATTGCTTTAATTTTTTGGCATTATTCAAATTAAAAGCAATTTCAGAGACATGAAGCAAAGAAACTTTCAAAAATAATAACTCAGTTATACGCACGTGTTCATTAGTAGACTTTTGCCAACATATTGAAGAAAAATTAAGTTGGAGTACTGAGGAAAGGATTGTATACAAGGACCAAATACCACGCGATAATCAGAGGTAATAAAACACGGAGAGTCGACTCCCGTCTCCAGTTTCTGATTACTGGAAATCAGGGGTGGGGTGGGGAGGGAACAATATTCATGATTAATATTTAAAAAAATATATCCGATTCCTAAGAAATTATGGCTTTATATTTTAATAAAACTTGACACTATATTTTATAAAAAATTTTTTGGAAGCAATATTTTATTCTCTTTATCCTACAGAACACTGATTTGTAAACAAACCTATTGAATTTTACTATGCAGTGCAACGTACAAATTGTGCTTATTGAAAGATATTTTTTTTGTTATTGCTTTTTTGAAGTTAGCCTTCTTTGTCAACTATTTGTGCTTTTTATACCATATGTGACTCGATCTCGGGACATGATAAACAAGATAATTTCTCACGCAGTGCTCACAAAGATTTTTCACAATGGCTTTTGTTGAAGGATGCGCTTCACAACAATAAACAGACTCTCGCGCCTCCTCCCACGCACGAGTACCTGTCAACATCAATAACTGATGGGAGACTTTTTAAAGGAGTGCGATCCCCGAGAAATCTTGCCACGTGCCTATACGTTCCTTTCTTCATCCTGCTACCCCCCCCCCTCAACACCTTCAAATATAGAAATAAATAACGTATCATTTTTTTTAAATTTATTTTTTGGTAAGAAAAGATTTTCTCTTGATATTAGAAGTCTTTGTACAATTAGGTGCTAAAGTTAACACTATTTGAGTTAACTATCGGTCCTCTGGTTCTCAATTTATATCAAAAACTTATTCTTTTGCATCATTTTAATCTTAATTTAAAGAATTGGCTATTTGTCAAGTCTTAACAATGTAACTGGAAAATTTGAAAAAAGTTCAGTAAATACAATTAAATTCAAAACAGATTACATTTTCAGCTCCTTAAATGAGAGAAAATTGATATTCCTCGTTATTCTTAACAAAGATTTTTTTTGTAGATATCAACAAACCGAGTCTTTGACAAGAAAAAAAATTGAGCAGCCCTTTTTTCCCGTCTTTTATGGCTAAATTTTATGGTTTTATGGCTAAAAATTTTTAAATATAGTTTATTTTGATTTTATTTGTCTTAATACATTAAAATCAAAACTTATTTCCCGAAAAAGTTTAAAAACTAGTTTTATATACCGTAATTTCTATCTTTGGCAACGAATTATTTTTCAGGTTTTCCTTTTTCACAAATTTGATATTTTAAATTGAAATTTAAAACATTGAATATGTTACATATTTAATTCAAAATAATTTAATGCACAATGGAAAAGCAGACAAAGGAAATTTCTCATGAAAACTTTCACATGGCTAACATGATAACACCTTATTACTCTATATTTAGGCTGATAGTTCTGATAAATTTTACTTTTAAGATTTGTGACTACGTTCGGAATGATTCTTGTAAAAAATGTTTTGAATATTTTATATATTTTGAAATATTAACATAAAAAAATTGAAAAAAATATCTTGGAAATCAAAATATACTAGTTAAGTGGCAAAAATGTTTGAAAACTGGGAAGAAAGTTTTTTTTTCTTTTCTGGCAAAAAAATAAAGATGTAAAGTGAAAATCTTCGAGTTGAAACTTCAGCACCATTTTCATCCATTTTTTTAAATTGTGAAATATTAATGATAACAGAAAAGTTTATTTTTTTCACATTTTGAAGCCTAAAAAAATACGGAATATTTACAGATTTTTAAATTACTTAATCTCTAATTCAGGAGCTACAGAATATATTGAGAAATTATCCAACAAATTTGAAGAAAAAAATGCATTAAGTCTTAATTCATTTGGTTTTACATAAGAAGATTCGATCAAAGATTAGAATTTTAGAAAAAAGCATCTAAAAATGTAAAATAGCATCGAAACGCATGCAAATATAAATATTAAAAAAACAATGTAATTCCCGAAAAAGTCAACTTAGAAACAAAATTTTTGCAGTTTTATAAAGAAAATTGTTTATATATTAAGAACATTAAATAAACAAGCAATGTAAAAAATTAAGTCAATTCCTACTTATGTCAACAAAGAAAATTTTTATTTTAGCTACTTTTTATTAATTAATTACAATTCATATAAATATGTATATACATATGACAAGATCACAATATTAAGTAGAAATTAGAAAGTAAACTTCCTCGCAATTTTCCTTTCTCCTTCTCAAATTTAATTCTCGACGCATAGCTCTTCAGGTTAAATAGGAGAAGTGACCAGCAATTGATGACAAAGATTTTAAGGAGAGAAATCAGAACTTTACCTGAAGCTTAAAATTTCTCCACTTTTATTTTTTGAGAAAAATCCCTCATTCTAACCCATAAGCTAAAATTGCTATGTCACTATCGAAAATAATTTGGAAAAAGCGTATACTTACAGCAAAACTTTTCAAAAAAATATTGATTTTCGCAAGAATTGAACTCGCATCCTTCTCCTTCACGATAAAAATACCTAAATCCTTGCATTTTACAGATTGAGATAATGCCTACTGATTTCAATTTTCATTACAAGCTGCTAAACTTCTATTTAAAATATGAAAATTAATTAATGAATTAATATTTGAAAAATATGTATTAACATCGAGTGTTATCCACTAGAAGTTTTAAAAAGTGTACCTGAACTTGAGTGGATGAATAAAAAGTATTTTGTTGATGATTAAAATTTTGAACAAGACATATAGATATATATACGGAGAGGGTGAACTAATAGTAGGAATTAAAAAATATCTTTATAATTTCGCTAAAAAAACTTTTTAGTGTCGACTTTTCAATGTAGTCCCCTAACTTAATTTACACACAAATAATAACTTAGAAATAAGTTTAAAAGCAGTTTTTAATTGCTAAAACCTGACACTTTAACTTTTTTTCTACCAGTTAGGGTTGAATATGTCAAATATAGCGTTTAGCTTCCGTCAAAACTTATTTCGTAACGTTCCGTCTAATACTGATAATTATATTCTTTAGTGTCATCTAAATTAATTCTCATACATTTCGCACTGAATAATATCAAATGGCAGAATTTTTAATTCAAGATATAAATTGTAAATAACATAACTTTATTACTACAATAAATAAATAATTAAAGACAACAAACAGTCTTCTTCAATAAATTTTTTAAAATATTTTATATATCTTTTCTTTTTATTGATCTAAAAAGCTATCCCGTCGGCGATATGTTGAAATTAGTGTTTCCGTATTTTTGTAAAGTTTATCATCATTTTTTTTTCTCAATGGAAAATATTTATAATATAATATTTATTTATTAGCAGATTTTAGCTTTTATTATTATAAATACATGGCAATAATTTCACAAAAGCACATTTAAAGACAAATACTAAACATAGTTTCGTGTTTCATCTAAAATCAGACCAGCTGCCCTTTCGTTTTCGTAGAGTGTTTAATGGGAAGCAAAATTAAAAGGAAAGTTCATCACATACGAATGACATAAACATATGAATTGAATCAAGTCAGCATGTTTTCAAACAAGTTAGCAGTAAACAAATTAACTCGTTTCCATAGCAACTAGACTGACGAAACCCTCTGACATTATTTTCACTTTTTATTATTATTTACCCTTTATCGAAACCAACCCTGTGTGACAGAACTCTTCCTTTTCCATCATCTCCACGCAATGCAAACAGTTGGTTCATCACGCCTTTGACAATCCCCGACCCCTCTCTTGCAAATCGATCCGTTTCTTCGGCGTGCAGCATATTGTCATCCCACTCACTCTGGCTTCAGGGGGTCAGTGTACGTATCCTCACAAAACGGATCGGTTTCATATACTTGGTAAACAACTTTTATATTAGTTTTCTACATGGTGAAGTATGCATATTTTTTTCAAAAAGGGGACGTATGCGAATTCAAGTTTGCTATACAATGAATAAATTTTTTGAATGGTTAAAATTTTCAGTCTTTAATTTATATTAACTGATTTCTGAATTTTGATGATAAAATTTGCTGGGACAAAATTAAACACTGGAAATGTTTAATACCTTATAAATTAAACGAATTTATGCCTACAATTGAAATCAGTAACAACTGGGGATTTTCGATCGAATGATATTCGAAACTTGCAAATTCGAAATTGAATTTTGATCATTTTTTCAATGGAAGCTTATAAGAAAGGATTTGAACGCAACGAATTCGTACGCGATAAAAAAGAAGCTCTCACTGAATTTTAGAAATTACCATTACTCGCAAAAGTAAAAAAAAAAAAAAACCTTAAGTCATAATAAAGCATAATGTTCAATACGTAATTAATGATAAGTGTATTTTTATTTCTTCTATAAATGGAGCCTCGTGAATCGAAATCGTGCCACTGTTCTTTACACTAAATTTGATCATTAGGAAAGATTTATAAAAGCATTTAGAACTTAGACTAACTTAAGAATTTTTGAAGTAATATTAAATTCATATTTCTATGTAAAGTTGAAATATAAATACTATAACTTCTTACATTTTTCACTCACAGTAAGTTTTTAGCAAAAACGGATATGTAAGGATGAAAGTAGGGATAAAATTATTGATATAATTTTTATCAATGACGATTTGAATGATGTGCGGATTAATACACAGTAGTGCCATCACTCTCTCAAAAGTTGTCAATTGCGTACTTGTTATATAATTTTTCTTTCGGCACAAAATGGCAGTATTTTTCAATATAATTAGACTCTAGCAGTTACTGGTTGTAGGGAACTGTAAGAATCTTAGATATGGCGCCCACCCCTCATCCGAAACACTCCAAGTGGGTCGCCACAACAAAGGGTCGTCCCGAAGTGCCTTCTTTTAAGTTTGTTTTTCTGCGGGTGAAAGAGTTTTCCTCCATCTGATCGTCACAATGTGGCCGGAATTGACGCGTGCTCAAAGCATGATGAGGCAAGAGATAAGGTTTGCGCTCATTCGACGCCTTTCTGTAGATAGAATGAGAGACAAAAAACGGTTTTTATGGGGTGAGGGTTTGACGGATATACTTCTTGTTTACGATTCAAACAGCAAAGCCCGTGCAAACTATAATTCGACCATCCCCCCCCTCCTTTCTCTCTGCACACGGTTGGAAGATAAATATTTTATAATTGGAATTTTTTAAACACACACACATTTTTTTAAAGTTGTTAAATTTTCTCATTTTTATTTTTAGATTTGATAAGTATTCAAATTTTGATTTTATATTCATAATGATATGTGATAAGTCTCTTAATCTAATTTAAACTCTAATCAGTTTCCTTTTTTTAAAATTACATTAGTCCATGCTACTCTGTTTTAACATTTTCTTATTTCTTGATCCAGATCCCACTTTTTTCATTTAATTATTTCTAACACACGGTCCAAAAAAATTGCTAATCTAAAATTATGCTCCGAATGAAGAGATAAAAATCCCCAACACTCCCTGTATAACATAAAACGATATCTGATTTCCCTCGCTGAATCGACAGGTGTCGACGAAATCCTTAAAAGAATCTCTAAGTGAAAGCACTAAGAGAAATATTTCTCTAATTCGCTCTTGTGTTCTGGTGGGAGCGAACAGTTTCTGTCAGGCCATGCTCGTGAAAAATCAATTGAGGTCAACTTCAAATTAGCCTTTTTTCCCGTTCACTCATCTAAAAACATATGTTGCATGTATACATGTAATCGTTGTTTTACATTTCAGAAATTCAATTTTATGTAATAAATTTGAAATATATAACCAAAGCAAAACTTTTTTTTTGCTGTTGTTGTTGATCGGAAGATTAAATAAAAATTCAACGATGTTTTCTGAAACTTTTCTGTAATTTCCTTTTCCTTTTTTATTTTTTTGACAGTACTAAATGACAGTTGACTAAAATGACAGTATTTTTCAATATAATTAGACTCTAGCAGTTACTGGTTGTAGGAAACTGTAAGAATCTTAGATATGGCGCCCACCCCTCATCCGAAACACTCCAAGTGGATCGCCACAACAAAGGGTCGAATTAAATAAGGGTCATTATTCTAGATTAGAAATTCTAGATTAGCAACAAAGGGTGATAAATTGAGCAAATATCAATACATTTATTTACATTAAATGAAGTGATAACAATAGTTAAAAATACTCAGAATAATTATTTTGAATCTGAGAGACAACAGATAAGTACTAATTTTATCCTTCAATCAAATTACCCTATTTGACCGTTTTTTAAAAGATTTTTAATCCTTATATAAATTGTTATAATTATTTTGTGTCCCCAGTTTAGGGATTTAATACAAATATGATTACATATCTATAATTTTGACTCATAGTTATGGAATGTCATGCAACTTTCTAGGGCTTAGAGGAGCGGTGTATGGATAGTGAGGTCTCGGCAACGAATCAAGAGGGTTTCATGTTCGAAATATTTCTCAAGCTTACGGGCCTAGCGCAAGCCTCGATTTTTTTTACCCGATGGGTATCAGTTTTCTGATGGTAATGCACTAATTTAAACGGTTGAATTCTCTTCTCAGTTCACTTCTACGAATTCCTTTCTTAAATTGACATCTTTAATTTATGACGTTACTTTTCTCGGGAACTTGCTGCAGATAAGTATATAAGGTCAAGAGTGAGGTCAAGATGGATGCATAAAAGATCTTAATTTCTCTCTCTCTCTCTCTATTTTCTGCTTTTTATATTATACACAGAATAATTTTAGGAAATTGCTATTTAACTTTTTGTATCGCTTCCAAATTAACATTAAAACTTCAAATATTATAAAATAATATAAAATTACCATTAGAAAGAAATTTGCTTCTATAAAGTCTTGTCGAGATATCGAAGTTCCAAAATATTTTCGTTGATGATGACTTATACTGTAAATCGAACTATGCTGGGCTTATTTGATCCTACATTAAATCTTCAAATAAAAGTGGCATAGATTTTTAAAATTTTAAGTAAATTCAGTAAATGTAACGTTGAAACAACGAAATACATCCCCAAAAAAATCTTGTGTTGCTTTAAAAGTGTTATTAATATAACTAATGAATTTGAATTTTTAAACTTAAAAATATTAATTAAATACAATCTTATTTTTAAGACAATTGGGTCACAATTTCAATAACATAAATTTTTTTTTTAAAAAAATGTCTTTTTATTTGTTTTTAAAACTGCCTGTTAGAGTATCGACATTTATCAAAATGTAAAGATCGAATTTTCTGAAAATTACGAGTTTTTTTAATGCAAAATAAATAAATAAATAAAATAAAAATAAATAAATAAAAATCTTGTATATATACATAGAAAGTCTTGTGTCTGAATTTAGAGAAAACATTTTAAATTTTTAATCCACCTTTATTCCACCCCTGTATTTTATGTACAGGTGCGTCAAGACACAAGAGCAAAAGAAAAAAGACCGAACAAGATATTTATCCCCATGATTACATACTGTTAGTTCTGATGGGAATTTCTTTACACGTGTCGATTTGGTATATTTAAAAAGAATTGTAATAGACTGACAGATTTTTATGCCTTCACTCGAAGAGCAGGAAGTTAGACAATTTCAGCAATTTCAGACATCGTGCAGCAGTGATTAAATAAAAAAGGTGGAATTGGATCTGAAAATAAGAGAACATTTTAGAATTAAGTTAATACAAGTCGAGATAAAAGAGAAAAAATTAATTAGGATTTAATTTAGTTTTGAGATATCATTACACGCACGCACGCACACGCACACACACACGCACACACGCACACGCACACACACACACACACACACGATAACTTCCACATTCTCACCTTAATTTCTTTCTATTCATTAAAAAATCCTTAATTTCCTTAATTATCCTTAATTAATTCTTTCACCTTAATTTCTTTCTATTCATAAAAAAAATTATCCTTACTCTTTACTTGAAATCAGACACAAAATCCGATATGTGAATTAACTAGAGAGCGAAAGTTAACTAGAAATAATTTTTCCCATGACTTTTTTTACGACCATACGTGCATTTATAACATCCCACTGTATATTTTCAAGTACCGGGGCATGTTTCTGAACAGGAAGAAGGTCGTTTATTTTAAGGCCCATTCACTTGCAAAGTTAACCACGCGACCCAACAAAAGCGGACCCATCGGCCCGCGAGGACCCACACCCGCTCTGCTGATAGATGGATGACTCGCACTGATTAACTGTCGCGTCCGGCCAAGTATTTGCTGGGACACTTTGGTTTAATTGATGGCCAACTTCCGATTTGCCTTTCCACGGCATAACTTTCAGGAAATTAGGCTACGTGATCACAATAACATTGCAGGCAGTGTTAGGGATTTTTATACCATCATTGACCCGCGCTTCCAGAAATTTCGTCTTGAATGACCTTTTTAGTAATAGACTGACAGAAATGGACTGCTCTTATAAAGCACAGTGGGATAATAAAAATTCTTTGGTGTAGGAATAAATTGACCCTTGGCAGTTACAAAGTAAGAAGGATGGAGTTATCAGAAATGTACAAATTAAAAATTAAAATTGGGTATCTGAGATGCTAAATAACTTAAGCAGAGAGAATGGTCTCCCCAAAATATTCTCGCGCACTCTCTAATAAAGATTTTTTAAAAAAACTCAGTTGTGATTTTAAAGAATTTCTCGCAAATTTTCAAAAGCATGAAAGTTTTGGTAATTATTTCTTTTGTCTTGCTTTTAAATTTTATTTCATACGAAAGGAAAATGAGTTTTGTGATTTAAAGTTCTATTCATTTACATTCTTTTTAGGAATATACTCCATTGAAATAGTTCTCGTGATGCAATGTCATAAAAATATTACACATCCCCCCCCCCATTGGTGGTCCCAAGAATGTTTATAAATCAATATCTTACTCATATGATTTTGTTAACACAATATCTAGAACAATTTTGATTGAATTTCAATTTGTAACGGATCTATTGTAAGGGCTTTAAAAATCTCGACCGAATAGCGTAGCAAAATATCCTCATTCAGAATGCGTCGGAGAATGACGAAGTCTGGAATGTTCGGAAATAAATTTGTTTTCATTTCACATTCCGCAAAAAGTAAGAGCAATTTCTGTGTCATGTGCGTTTCCTTTTCATATATGTATATGTAGATGTTCAAGACGGAAATTAATAACAAACACAAGCTATGTGCAAAATATCCTAATGATTGTCAAAAAAATATGTTAATAAAGGCATGTAAGTTTTACAAAAATTCTTCCATAATGATATCCTGGTTCTCAAAGACCCGTATTCCTCTAAACAACATTTAAAAAATAAATAAAATCTCCCATTTCTCTTACAAAGACACAAAAAAGAAAAAAGGTACTGCCACTAGTAGGATAAATTATTACTATAATCTACCATAAATGTTATCTCAAACTAAGATAAGAGAGATGAATGAAGTATCCAACTTTTATAGTTGAGTAAACAATTCAAATGATGATAAATTCCACAAACCTAATAAGATCCAGATTTCAGATGATAACTTGTATTTTATCTCTTTTCTTGGCTAAGGTAGGTGACTCGAAATAGTTCTATTCTAACAATAAATCAGAGAATCAAATTTATAAGTCCATATTCATTTTATCATTATCTGAAACTCAATAGATATAGCTCTTAACATATCGTCTAGAACAATCGTGTTATAAGTTAGCAAGTAAAAAAAAAAAGGATAGTTTTTTTTATTAGATTCTTTTATTTTGTCATGTTCTTAAGCAGAAACTGCTTTTCTTAAGACCATTTGGGATTTTTTTTCATACAGTGCTGAAGACTTTTAATCAATATTTGGGTACTAATTTGATATTTAATTTTATACAAATATCTGATATTACTAATTTGATATTTAATTTTATACAAATATCTGATATTACTAATTTGATATTTAGTCTAATATCTGATTTTATTAATTTGATAATAAAACAAAATTAATATTTATTCTTATATTAATTCGATATTTAGCATTATATTAATATACGGTATTACTAATTTGATATTTAACCTAACAAATTAATAATATATCAGATATTACTAATTTGATATTTAGTATTACACTGATATTGAATATTATTAATTTGGCTATTGGATACAAACCACTTTATCTAAGCTCTGCCTATTTTTTTCTCCCGTTCCCTTTCTGCACGAAAACAAAATACGAAGTCCAGCACTTTTCGACGACAAAGCCGAGCATCTTCCCGCGAATAGGGTACACAACCACTTTTTCCCTTGCGATTAGGCATTCATAACTCCCTCCACCCTACCAGCCAGGGGAAGCGCTTTTTGTTGATGTCTGGGAACAACCCTCGCGTGACGCTGCCACGCGACGGGTCCATTGTAGTTCACGGTCCGCATCGGACACCGATCTTAGTGATGGGATCCCAGGGCACGTGTCCCCCCCATTCAACCGCCGGAATCGCTGATTTAAATCCAGGGTGTCCCGAGTACATGATCGGATCGGAATACAAACACGAATTAATTCTTTTTTTTCTCTTCTGCGATACCCAGTTATAAAAATTATATTTTCGCTCCTGAATTTCGGAAGCTTTCTTTAAAGCAAACATTTAACCCCTTAACCGGTTTATTTTCCTTACTATCTAATAAGATGACACCTTCAATGTTGAGAATATTTTCTTATTTTGATTTAAATGGAAATCCCTGGAATACTTGCCTTATCTACGTATTCAAAGTCATATTACTATTGAATTATAATTGTTATGAATTATTTATTTTTTGTTTACAACTATCAAAATTCGATAAATCGATGTACGTACGGCGTACAGGCAAACCGGTTAAGGGGTTAAATTTCTGGAATTTAAATGCTTGGGTTGCGATTTAAAACTGAGTGAGATTAGTATATATCAGATATTACAGTCAATAAATTGATACAATAGCTGAGTTGAAGATTTTTCCTATTTTTTTCTTCTTGTTTTAAAAATAATAAAACTATGCGCATGACATTCAGATATCATTATAAATATTAAATTTAAACTCACTATATGTTAGGAAATCGAAAGAAAAAAATCCTCATTATTTTATAAACGAAAAACGAATTATTTTATTTATTTTTGACCATTTGAGGCAAATTTCAACAGGATATTATTACCACAAATGTAATGAGCGGTAAATAAATCTTTAATTATCAGTTGATCATCAGTTTTTTCTTAATTTTTTAAAATAATTTTCATAATAAAGGAATAAAAACATGAGAAATTGCAATACTTTTGAATTGCGTTTGTTGTCATCTCGGATTAGGATCACGAGGCACTTATTCCTGGTTGGAATGATTCCTTTCCTAGTTAAACGATTTACAAATAGGTCTAAATGTTCCTCTTCCGTTTGTGTCTGTGAGGTCTTTCGCTATATTTCATCAGATTCCAACAATAACTCTTCAAAGCAGACTTCAATAATAAACTCTTCAAAGCAGACTTCAATAATAAACTCTTCAAAGCATGACTTTATATATCATCAAACATATCTTTTTTACTTTATCACATATGTAGTATAGATAAAGTATGGCAATCTCTAAAAATTCGAACTCGAGATTTTGAAGGAAAATTTTTTTACACTTTCATGAGTTAAGTAAACAAACATTTTTAGAAAATATCCGTCTATCTGTCTGTGACAAAGATCTCAAAAAGGCTTCGAGCTAAACCATTGAAACTTCATATTCAGTCTTTAAGCCAAATTTGTAGATTTATATTGTAAACCTTAAAAAAAAAAAAAAACTCGACATTTTAGCGAATCTTCTCGTTTCAAATCTTCCTTACTCCGAAAATCTTGAGTTATTACTGCTTTGAGCACGATAATTCAAAAACGCTTTGAGATAGACGGCTGAAATTTGATGTATGGACTTACGGATAAATTTAGGGATTTGTATCAAATTTTAAATGCAATCCATTCTCAAGGAATTGGTTTAATTCTTCGAGTAGGAATGAATTCGGAAATTTCAAAAATCAAAGATTTAGATATAAAAAATTTGGTTTGCAGATTAAGCATTAAAAATATACATTGTACTGACTTGATCCTGGTCTGTCAAATAAACGGGTAGCGTTTAAACACAAACTTTTTATTTACAGCTTTATACAATAACAAAACAACTCCTCCTCCTCTAGGTTAATATGCTGTGAAATATTTACATCTGGATTAACAGATCCGATAATAATCCAAGGAGAACTAACAGGGTGTTAACGTATCTGGCTACTGCAATCGTAGCCCAAGGGGACCTACGGATATACCCGGTAGATCTTAAATCAAACTAGAAATCACGTGGTGTCTCTTCAGCTGTCTAACTCAGCTCACAACTCGTCAAATATCAGCTCTTCTCGTCTCGTCTCGGATCATTTCGACTCCTCGTCGAATCAGCTCCCTCGTCGTCTCTTCCTTTCAAAACCTTCCATTTTAACCTCGGTCAAACTCCGCCTCTTAGGTTTGCATTGGCGTGCTGGAGATGCCGATCATCCAATAATTCTTCAGAAATATTCCCAATGGTCAGCAGTCAACCATGGGAATATGTTCTACTGATCCGCACCTAGCAGACCCTTCAATAGAGAAATATTCACATCTGAAAGTTTCAGTACTTCTTTCTTCAAAGGGCCGAAAATCGCATGTGTGGTCTATTATCTAGACTCCCTTCAAGTTCAGAGGGTAATAACAAAGCGGGCGAACACAATGCAACTCGACAATAAGTTGGCCGTTGATTGGGCCGTGCATTCTCGTATTTGTAAATATGATAGCTCAGTAATAGCAATGACTTAGATAAATGAAATTTGATTTGTGATCTTTTCACTAAAATTCATTACTGTAGTTGTATGCCAAATTTTGATTTCCAAGTTTTACTCAATTCTGGGGAAAGGAGGAACTATCCTTATGAGTAGTTGGTGTGAGAACTCTATACCAAATTTCATCCGCCTAGTTCAACACAGGCAGACAGATATAGCGTCAAAAAAATGCGTATTTCGAACTCAAGGAGATCTAAAGCATGAAAATGTGTGAAAACCTGTAATTCGCATTTTTTGGCAATTATAGTATTTCATTCTTCGCATGAGAGAAAGTGAAACGCAGTACTTTTTCAATGGGGACATTTTCGGTTTCGGTGCTCATACCGAGCAGAATCTATTGCTTCACTGTCAGAGAGCGGGTTGAAAGAGCCCGAAAAATCGCATCGCTCTGGCCTATTATGCATAAAATTGGAAACCAAATGAAGTAGCAGTTCTTAAGTTAATATGAAATATTGCGCACTTTCTTGTAATCAAAATTCCCTTCGGAAGTGAATATCGCCAGTCAGGCAACGCGGTGGGAAATAAAAATGAAAGATTCCAGAATGAGAGCCCCGGTCAAGAAAAAATATTGGTTTAGACAATGTGTGAAAAACAAACAAAATATATACTCCTTTTCGAAAAACAACAACAGCAAATTAAATAATTTGAATTCCTAGCAAAACACATAGCAATTTGAGGATGGTTTGATATTTATTTATTTTCCCATAGATTATTTTCAAAATTTCACACTTTCTTCTATAGCAAGAAAAACTAGCACACAGGAAAAATATGTTTGATATGAACATTATCGTAACGCGTTTGAGCATAAATGCAGTAATTAAAGCAATGTAAAGTATTGTTATAAAATATATTGAAATATTTTTGAAAACTTAATCATCTTAAAGAAAAACTTCGCGGAAATAAACTTGTTATTACTAAAACATTATTTATTTATTTTGTTTATTATTATTAATAATTTTGTATTTTAAAGTCGTGTTAAACTAAAACTTGCAAGATGATATGCTTTGATATTATTGGCGGAATATGATAATATATCGATATTTTTTCGTTAAAATTTTTATCAAGACTTTGAAAAGTCTTTCCTTGGTAAGTACCTTTAAAAAATGCTATTGCGTAGCAAATTTTGGCAGAATTTGATGCAATAGTTTGTTCCGCCGAAAGCTTTGAATGAATTTCGTATCACGGAAATCTGTCATCACGAACTTTGGATATAATGCGTAACATGTGAACATTATCATGTTAAAGTATTTGGATCCTGAAAATGAAAGAATAAAATAAGAAATCGTTATCGAAAATCAATGTCTATGCCCGAATTCTCATGATTACTGTTGGCTTCACTGTTTCACGGATAAAAAAAACAAACTTACTAACAATTAATTTTTAAAAAATTTACAAAAAATACTCATTCTTACTTAACATTCACTTATTTGCCACTTACCTTTCGAATAGTAATTAACAGATAAAATATAAGACAGGAGACAATGTTTTTCTTAAAAAAGAATATTTTAAAGATTAAGGAAAGTTTTCAAAAATTTTGGCGGATAGAAATAGTACATTAAAAAATCTGAAGAAAAAAAAAGGTAATTGCTAAGTTTTTGAAATTTTATGAACTAGAAATAAAGTTTTCATTGCTTCTTCTAGTAATTATTAGTAACATTATTGTTTACAAATATTAATTTATCATAAATATACATTTTTCTTATTGTATTTCACTGGATAGCAGTTATATTGTTTTAAATATTCAGAATTATTTTTCTAATCCTATTGGCATAGAATAAAATAAATTTTGAAGGTACAGAATATAACTTTAAGATACATTGTTGCTGTTGTTATTAGGGGCACTTGCCATGGACAAGCTTCGCTAAAGCATCAACATGTTTTAAGCCGAAAGGAGCGTCTCTTTGTTTTGAAGTAGCGCCAATTGGGGCCAAGAATAGGACTTTTGCTACTCACTCATCGCAGTCGCTTGCACAGCTCCTCTTTACGGGGGGGCACAGTCACACACCTCACAGATAGCATACAGAACATCCCTGCTCGAAGAGGGACTCGAACCCGTGACGCCCAGCTCAAGGAGAATACGAGCCACCCCTATGCCAGGACGCCGGCTTAAGGTACACACTATAACCTGGAAGACTTTTCCATTATTTTCAATTATCATAGTAATTGATGCTCGGTGATTTTATAAAAATGTAATTCATCAAATTAAAATCATTAAATAAGCATTGATTTTACTTTCATATACTCTTACTTACTTTTTCTTCTCTTTACTTTCTTACTTTTATACTTTACTTCTTTGCATTTTTGTAATTTTTATAAATATGTATAGCACATATGGGAATATTTACTTGCTAGATGGTAAGGAATTCAAGTGTAAATAAAAATTTAAATAAAAAACAACAGTTTAGCACCATTTTTCAATAAAACTTCTTTATAATCCATAAGTTGCTTTCATCGTCGAGAGGATTTGATAAATGATGCATCAGGCAAGCTATAAGTGTAGAGGTAGAAACTAGAGAGGCGAATCATTATTATCCCCACTATAATGGCGAACGGTATTTCACTAAAAGATATGTCCCTTTTACAAAGGACGCGCGCTCCACGTTAACCATGCAATGCGATCAGTCATTGCGGCTGTATGCCCCGGGTCGTGTTCAAAACCCCTCTTCAGCAGAACGCGTGCCGGGAGACGCTTGCCACTGCTGCCAATACCAATTTTAAGCTGGATCGGGCACAGCATATCCATAAAAAAATTATAAATGATTTCTGCTCGAGTATCGAAAACAAAACGAGATGGAAAGAGTAGGGAAAAAAATGGAAGTTCCATTTTTTTAAAGTGCCGTTTCGATGCACTCCTCGCGGCGCTAAACATTTCGACGACTTTTGGAGTGCTTCTCATGATCCCTAAAAAAGAGTGCGCGGCATTCTTTCGTGTAGATTCGAGGGCCTACGACATAGACGGAATCAGGGCTTCAAGCTAGTCTGTCACATGCAAGTGTAATGGGGTTTTCAAATTTCACGTGGAATAAATTTAGGATTAGAAAAAAAATCAATCTTAAAAATGTGAAATAGAAAGAAATTCTCCTGTTTTATTTTATTTACTTTCTCGTATATGCAGTGCAGTGAAAGGGTGGTAATCGCCAAAGAATTCGAACTCGAGACTTCCACGAATCTCCACGTTCCAGGCTTCCCGTGAGTTCGAAAAACCCATTTTTGAAAAATAGATAATAGATAGATAGATAAAACTCAGTACAAATAATTGATATCTAACGTGTAGACCCTTGTCAAATTTTAAGCCAAATCCCACAACGTGGTGACAGTCTGTCGGTTTATACTTTCAAAAACAATTAAGGTCATAATTCAAAAACGTAAAAACTTAAATACATCTTTTTATATGGGACCTTGTTGTTTCTTTCGATCAGTTGAGAAAAACGTGTCTAAAATACGAATTCAATTTTTGGATACTATTAATGGAGGTCAAGAATGAATCGTTGAATTACTCGCCAAGAATGACATGACGGACTCAGAAAAAAGTGCTATATTCTTGCCGAAATTTAATATATCGTATCTATAGAGCGCCAGTGCCCTATAAGTCTTTCTATGGCAAGTTTATTAGAGCGCACGCGAGAAAGTTTTAAGGAGACCACACCCTATGTTTTTAATTTAGATAAGTTATACAATCAGAATAAATAAAAATAAATATTTAAGTAAGAATACATAAAAAAGTTCAATGATTCAAAGCAGTTAAATATAAAAACATGAGCACTCGTACATTTAAATAGTAAAGGTGTTAAGAAAATTTAAAACTAAAAAATACTCGAGAACAAAATAAATAAAATAGTAGATTAAAACTTTTAATTATTTCCATCATATCTTTCCGTTGTTGAAGTATTTGTGCGTTTCAATTACTATTTTATAACTTCATCAATTCCATTATAAGATTTCAATTCCAGGATCTTTTGGTATATATGTTTATTATTATCGAAAACTATTGAGAAAAGAAAAGTACCATTAGCATAAAAGGTTATTGCTTATAATATCTGACATTTCTCTCTTCTATTGCGTATTAAAAATTTACTGCTACGCCCGCGACTCCGGCTACATCTATTTGTTGTGCATGCATGCAAGCAAAAGCAAGTTGCAAATCACACTTTTATTTACATTCATTCATATGATGTGTTTTTAAACTAAGCTTTAATAACTTTCTACTATAAAGTATCAGGATAAAAAACATCCTTAGCTCCGCATTTAATGTAAGTAACAAAATGTTTGAGTTCCCATTCTAGAAATGGGTTATATAAAATAGAATTTCTTGGTTCAGAGCATCGTTTTTAAAGGATTATTGATTAAGGTGTTAAAAGGGTTAAGGTTTTTAGACAATAAAAGCTATAATGAAGATCATATTAATTCAGTAGGGCTGGAGAGGTAATTATCTACTAATTAATTATCTATTATTTCATTTATGCAAAAACATTTTTGGCTTGGTGGTCTATACATTGGCCCATACATATCTATACACTGGCCCACTCCATGGCCATTTTTGTAGTGTATTCTGTCTTGTTATTCCAAGAAATATTTGAATATCTTCCAGTCCAAAGCATTTCAAGTAAAAGTAACTGCCTACAGGCAATAGTAATTTTTTTCCCGCGAACTAATCGTCAATAGCTCTACAAATTACCAAAGCTGTGGCCATAAAGACGAAATTAAATGAGAGGAAATCGATAAGCGAAGAATTGCTATAAAAATACACTTAATTGTAATAAAGTACTTTGATTTTAACTACACTTAAAAAATTCCAGTAGTCGCAAAATTTAGATTACATACAAATAATTTTCCCAAATAAGATTTTGTGAGCATTAAGAATGTCAACGTACAAGTCAATAAATAAACATTGAAATTTTTTTTATTATGTTTATTTCATTTATTCAAAAATATTTTTGCCTTGGCAGAAATTTTATGGTCTGCATTCAGATTACATTACACACATTTAGGAAACTTAAGCCTTAGTAGCCTGATTTACGAAAGTGGTTTATTTTTAATATTACTGTGCTTGCTAGATGAAGGAAAAAATAGCTAAAAAAATCACAATATTTAATTTACATATTTATTTAGAAAAAAAAACAGGTATCAATTTTGATACTTCAGGCATTAACGCCATAAAGAAATCAGATATACCTATGCATGAAATAATGCAAAACATTGATTGTTTTTATTATCTCAAGTATTTATATTCTTCAGAAAAAGAAAATATATCAAATTTGTATTCAACAAAACTTTTAGTAAAATGTGTTTACTTGTTCACTTTGCCACGCGAGTAATATGTCATAGGTAAAATAAAACAATGATGACATTTGATTTTTTTAAAATTTCGTTGGAAAGAATATTATACAACAGTGAAATACATACAGCCAACCTATAAAAAAACTAATAGTAATGTGAACATTCGGTTTAAAAGATTGGTATCAAAATTGAAACTCTAGGTTATTAAGGGTTAATATTGGAATTTTTTTGCAATATTGAATCAAATATTCAAAATCTAGTACTTGATTTATAACATTGATAATTTATAGTAAATTTATCAAATGAAATAAATCTTTTCACTAAACTCTATAAAAAGTAAAGTAAAGGTAAAAGTTTTATAAAAAGTAAAAACTGACTTAGGATATTCATATTAAAATTTAAAAATACTAAAAAATGAGACAATATTAGATGAAAATTAAAGAAATCACAGCAATTTTTAGTACCTTATTAAATGGTATTATATAATAAATTTAACAAAAAAAAGAAAAACTAAATAAAAATAATAATGTAAGCAATAAAATCAATAATATCACATGGAACTTACTTAAATTCACTTTTAATTGCAACAAAGGTAGCAAATGATAAATGTGATTAAGCAGAAAGATGGTTTAATATTTCGACAAAAAAAGGAACAAATAAAAATTATCTTTATAAATTATATGAAAAAAAAAGCTGACTAGATATCGGAGAAAAACTGTAAGCAAATGGAATTAATAACCATTATAGAGTTAATGTAATTTAAAAATGGTACAAAAAATAAAATGTGTGATGATTTACCAGAAGCTAGAAGTTGAGAGGGAGGACGTGTTAAATCCTTTAATCATCATTATGCCTTCTTAATGCTCTTCAATGTTATAAATGAGCATTTTAATAGAGCGGTTAATCCTTCTTAATAATAAGAAATACGAGGGCCAAATTTCATTTGAATCCGTCAAGGAGTGTGAAGTGACGTAAGGTTCAAGCAAACGAACAACTGACTTACACTGATGAAAAAATAAATGAATAAATAATGAAGATAAAATGAAATATTATAATATTAAATAAAATAAAAGATTTTAAAAAATTAGATTATTCAAATTTTTATGCAAAAATACTTTATTTTTTCAAGGTCTGATAATGTTTATTACAAATTATTTGAGTCAATGAAAAAATAAAATTATTTTTATATTTAAGCATATAATTATTTTCGTTACTAATTTGTTATTAAGTTACTTAATTATGTTTTTGTAAATAATGGTCAGACTAATAATTTCAGTTTTCCATTCTCACTCAAAATCGATTTTATTTTTGATAAAAATCTTATAGAGTGCCGAAACTGGACTGAACTGTGTAACTGAACAAATGTATTAGCAAGAGATATGGAATAATACATCTGCTCTGAAGCAAATTTTCCTTTATAAAATAATGCGCGGACCAAACAAATAGAACCACGAACTTGTAAAATTGTTATACATTGTACAGAGAATTAATTACAAGTCTATTTTGGTACTTTTTCTATTTCAGTTCTGTTTCATAAAGTTTTATGAATTTTAGCCATAAAAAAAGTAGAGTAAATTTCAGCCCTGAAATATTTTCTTCAGTAGACTTTTTTTGATAAACATATTATTTATAGAGCAGAAAAGTCCAAAATTAAATTCAAGATATGTTCATAAATTCAAAACATCGTTGAAATCTTACAAAACGGGGGGGACAATATATGTTCTTACCGCTTTAATCATCACATTTAAATAAGAATGTAAGATTTTTAAAAAACGATTTGATTTCTTTGATTTTTCTGACATCATTTTTTCCTGCCGCGCGGTCGCACAGCGAAGGGGACATGGACGGGAAACCGCTTTAAAGGGGCCGGCGAAGAAGCTTTTGCATTTGACGCCGAGCATTTCAGGTCGGCCAACAGTTTCTAATTTTTGTCAAATGATCAAATGTTGGCAGGTGACTCGATTTGTTTCGATCGTTTCTTCATATTTTTTTCTTGTCTATATAAGAAGTTTGAAATTTTATATGACAAACAAACCACTATAAATCATAGCGTATAGTTTTCACTTTCATTTTTACGTAACAAAAGTTTTATA
>JAOUZG010029335.1:1910066-1967889 GCA_026289955.1 Argiope argentata
ACAGATGTTTCCACGAAGGGGATTTTTAAATTAAAGAGAATGTGAAACGCTGAAATGTGCAAGAATCTCGAGTTTGCTATTTTTGACTATTAAAATACTTTCCCTTCATATATTTCATATACAGAAAAGAAAGAAAGAAAAAACACTTCGAGGCAGTTCGAACTGTTCTCTCTATTATAAAAACTCTGGCAAAAAAGAAAACACTTAAAAAATAATAATATTATCCATTTAGGAATTTTGAATTAAAAAGTGAAATTTATAATAATATTTCATATTAGCCTGGAAACTGAAAATCCATGATGATATTAATCACATGGGTATACAATCGGGAGAAAATTGTAAGAATAGGGAGATTCCAGGATTAAATATGGGAAGGCCTTTAATCAAAGCTAAAATGATTAATGGTCGGGAGAATGTTCGTTTTTAAGCGCCTGAGAATGCGATGAGCTTGCCGCAGAAACAATCCTTTCCGTTGGTGATGACGTTTAATTGTCAGTGAGGATCCGGACCACCATCCGGTGCGCAGCGGTGCGTCCACCCCCGCACGCAAAAAGAAAGACACTTGGAAAAAACAAAATAAACTCACAACGTTTTACGCTTGTGGAAATAACACCCAGGATGTGTTTGCATCTAACTATAAAAATCATAACGTGTGATGATTCATGTAGATTTTCAAATTTTACTGCCAGTCATGGAAAAATAATCAAGGAAATTCAGAAAAAATTTCCCAACAACTACGACTACAAAAGATTAATGGCAAAAGCCAATAAAAAATTGGAAGTGTTGGAATGTATCTTATCTTTTCAGTAAAGAAAGTAAATATATAAAGTGTTTATTTTTTTTTCTTGGGCGCTATCATTACAAAAATAAAACACAATAAGAAAATTATAATAAATTAAAATTAAATGTTGCTTTCCGCGAGCTCTTTTCTTGGATTTCTATGATGAAGACTGAAGATAAGCATTTAAAAGGGAATTATAAGCTCGAAATAAGATGAAATGAAATAGAAGAATGTATGATTAGAAATCAAGCATTCGAAAATGCAACGAGCAGGAAGATTGATATTGAGCATCTGCCATTGAAATGGCGCACAGGTCTCGAATCCTATCATCGATGGGGAGAAGGGTTTCTCTTTAAAAACATTCGATTATCTATACTGGGTTATGAAATTAATAAGAAATAAAACAAATTTCTTCAATTTTTTACGAAATACTTTATTTTTCAAATAAATAAATAAGTAAATACATTTTTTCATTATTTCATTTACCAGCACACTGTATTTATATCATTTTTTTTAAAAAAAAAGTAAGGCTTTCAATAAGAAATACAATGCCACCGAAATTGACATACTTAAATACCCTTTCCTATTTATTTTTGTTTTGTTTTATTACTTATTTAGTCATGCATCGATTTATTTTTAAAATTAGTTTTAAATATCAAGACATTATAAAATAATTGCCGTCAATACTATTAAGTCAGCCAAAGGAAAAACCCTCAATGGATAAGAAAACTGATTTATTTTTTATCTATATTGAGAAAGCTTTGTTGTATAATGTAGAGGCAAGATTTGTTTCCACCCCTCATTGATAGACATCTTTCAGACTATGATCGATATACTTCAGTGAAAGTATATAAAGAAAAAATAATTTTAGCAAGAACATTTATTATATCTATTTAATATGAACTTAACAGTCGAATATTATTTTAATATGTATTAAACAGTAAAATATTATTTTATTATATACTAAACAGATTATTATTTTTAATTAAAAATCTGAAGATTAATCTAAACAAAAACCATAAAAGTCTGATAGAAATATCTGAAATATGTTGGGATTTCAACTGTATGCATTATATATTTAAATTTCCAATGAAGATTTTTCTTTCTTATTGTGATTAATGTAGTTTGATTTCCATATTTCAGTGCTTCACTATTTCCTTTCTTGATTTCAATTTAATATTCTAATAAAAGAATGTTTTATAAAAAATATTTTAATCTTTATTTAGTAATTCCTTATTATCAGTATTATTTATATTATTTTTTCTTTTAATATAGCACTATTAGTTTGCACTATTTGTGTAGAAGCAAGATTCAATTAAAATTAACCTATTAACTGATATCTAAAACTTAAATAGAAATATGAAATAAGTATACTATAATTTTGAACAAATAACTGTTTAAACTTTCATGACTTAACTAATCATGAAATATATATATAAAAATTAATACAAGGTTCCATCTTAAAAACTTATTACAACAACAATTAACTATTTTAAGTTAAACTCTAATGTGAAAGAAAAGAATTCATATCTGAATTTCAAATATCTTGAGCATAAAAATTATTGTTGGAAATTTTTTTGTAGATATTTTTATTTATATAAAGTTTTTTTTAAAATTATATTTAAATATATATACTTTGTTAATTATATTTTATTCAATTTATTTAAGTATTTTTATCATTTACTTAATAATAATAAAAAACATCCGCAAAGGATTAGTTATTTGAAGGAAATTTGATGTTTAATTTAAAGTATTTCTTTCCATTAAATTTTCAAGCTACTTCGCAGCTTTTCCAACTACCTATTTACTGTTACTTTTTTCAGTGAAATTTTTGCAAATTCTCTTCTATCACAAGCATTTATTTAAGACGTTATTAAGACACTCAGATTGTAATGCAATATAAGTGCACAGAAGAAATTGATTATTGTAATTAGATTTTTAAAAAATATATTGTTTACTCTTCTATTAAAACAATGAATAAGTTGTCATAATTAACAAAATAAAAGAATCGCGTTTATTTGATTATCTTAAATATTGGGCCCCTAACCACATCGGGGAACACCTTAGAAATGAGGATGAGAAGCTTTTGGTAGGATTCTCGCTAGTCATGCGGGTGCCGAAAGAGTGGGGGGAGGTGGCTATTTCCATCGATGAGGGGACATGTTTCTTACTGGAAGGCTTGTACCGTGGCCGGTGATAGCCCTTACAGCTCAATTTATAGTTACCACCAGATTTGTTGTCCTTACGGTCAGGTCAATCCGATTTAACCCGAATGCCTTTATTAGTCTGACAGTGTGTCCAATATGGTTATATATTAATATAATATTGCTCGTTTTGTACTTTGTAGCAAAGTGAAGAAAGATAAGAATGTATTTTGGTTGTCTTTCTACCGATATTGATGATTAAAGTACATACCAAAAAGTATTTAATTTTTTTTTTTAGATATCGCCCACACATACACAAAAATGCACAAATATATACAGATGTCAATTCTTTGGCAAATTAGATTCTAAATTTGACAGACGCGAACAAAACTAATAATATCAACCACAGTGTCAAATGCCATTTATCTAGCTATTGTTGTTTTTGAGTTATTGTGTTTACGAACGTGAATAGACGGCTCTCCTTTAATTGAATATTTTCCAAAATTTGATAGAAAACTGCACAATTTATGAGACGACCGTACACTGAAAGTTATGCTTGTAACTCATTCTGTTTGAAATCGATGTATTCACAAACCGACAGACTGACAGATATAATTGCAAAACACAATTGTTCGGAAGAGTAGAATTCTGAAACAGATAAACTTAATAAAATAAGTAGAATTTTTTTTAATGATTATATTTTTCTTTTGCATATATTCTATACCGGGAGGAAAAAAAGAATATAGTTAAAAGGTTGAGTATTTATGAATAATCGAATGCTTATTATAAGTTTACGGTTATATAAATATTTCCTTATTATAAGTTTTCATTTATATAAATATTTCAGTATTATAATTATTCAGTTATGTTTTATGTGAATACTTAGAAAAAATCGAATGCTTATTATTTACATTTGGTTGATTTTCTTCGAAAACTATTTTAAAGCTTTAATTATTAATTTTATTTGTAATATGCATACATTTTTGCCTAAGAAGAATTCGTGATCCAATACAAATATAAATAATTCCAATTCATCAAATTTTGAAATCTTGATTGAGATATGAAACTTCACCCATAAAATATCACTTCAAATCAGTATGAATGTTTCGAATCCGGTTTCGAAATTACATTTGAAAATTTTTATCAATTTTCTTAAACAAATCCAAGATAAATATCCCTCCCTACGGCTTTGTTTTTCTTGACGTTATCGTTTGTCTAAATAACTGCTTGCAATTAAATATAAAATATTAAAATTCATTTTCTTTATTTCTATTATTATCAATTGATTTTTTCTACAAATATTATTTGACTTTAACAGAAGAAGATAATGTTCTTTTTTACTTAACCTGTTCTCTAAAATTGAATGAGAAAATGCGAAAAGAAATGAAACGGGTCGATGATAGGGTTTATGTTGTTTAAATGCAGAAAATAAAAATTCTTATTTCGAATTTAAGAATTTTTGTTTAGATAATATCAGAAGTATCGTTTGGGAAGAAAGACACATTTTCACGTCTTAAAAACATGTGCTTTGTTTGTCCTTGAGTTTATTCACTAAAATTCCAACACTCAGATAAGCATAGTTTTGCGTACTAATTTTTTTTAAAAATAAAGAACAATTTAATTTAAAATCTATTTTAAATTATGTGAGGGTTATTTTGTAATGCTCCCGTACATTTGAAAAGTGGTCAGATAGTAAGCACACTTGAGGAATAACATATCCTTTTCAAACCTGAAACACTACGCTAGTGGGTGGATAGGAAATTTTTACAGCAAGCTGGAGAGTGAAAATACATTCTTTTTTTTATCAGAGCTATAAAAAATAAAAAAAGACTCTTATTTTATAACCATTGGGGCAATGAGGAAGAAAAAATTGGAAAAGAAATATAACGTCCCGAATAAAATATCGCAAGCTTTGATTTTTTTAAAGCAAAATTAAAAGGTCAAAATATTCTCAGCCTCTAATTTTTTAGTTATGGAAATCTTCTAATACAAAAGTTATTAATGATGAAGAGGCAATAATTCTAAATTGAGTTTGTAGTGGAATGATCATTATGATCCGTACAAGGGAGGCAAGGGACGTATGTCTGTGGAACATTTTTTAATTATGACTTTTCACACAAAACAAACACGAATATGAAAGAAAAGACATTAACGCGCGCACAAATTAACAGAACAGCATCCCATTTCCTTATAGGCCGTCTATTATCCAAAAGAGAAGATAAGGTAAAGCAACTGCTACAAGTTATATTTCTATATTCAATCATGGGAGATGAGAATTTCCTTCTAATCTCCACCCCACCATTTTTACAATTTATTTCGATTTGATTGGTCCATCTATGAACTCGGCTGACATGTGGACGCAGCCCAAAATATTTCACTCCTTTATGAGAAAAGATGAGAGTGGCAATAAGCCTTTAAAAAAAACAGGTTTCCTTTCATTACGTTGTTTTTCAATAGTTGTTATTTCTTAAAAGCTGGCAGATGGAAAAGAATTTTTAATTGTCAACTTTTTAATTTCAACTTGACATAGTTCGGTGGAAAGCTCCCATTGGATGTCATTTTCCCCCTCCTTCCTTCGTTCTCACATTAGTAGATACGACCCTGATGGAATTAAAAGAAAAAAGAACTTATTTAATCCAATTTTTTTATTTTCAAAAGAAGTTTGAGATTTCGACTAGGTATATCTAGGTTCATCTTGGATAGAAATATGTGACAAGTTAATCCATTCGATCCGATTCTCAGATTTTGCCGAAACTACGTGACTGAAGAATTAGACGCATAAACATTTTAAGTTTGAAAGTGGCAGATAATAATAACAATAATAAAAACTATGGACTTACCAAAGGCTTGTGCTCTTGATTCCGGATACACTACACCGAAACCATTTTCGGGTGACCTTAAGGCCGTGACTACCGGACGATAGATTTCAGAATGAGTTTGTCCTCCGCTGAATTTTGAGGTTGAAAAATTACTGAAAGATTCGCTTTGTCCAGCAAAATCGCTCGGGTATTGTAACAGTTGACTGGGATATCCCAAGTATGGATCCCTCAGAGTAAAAACTGAACTGTATATAGATCTCCCTTCTGGGTACTCTGTGCATTTGAAACTTTGACTCACATGTTCTTCGGGAAGTCTTGGATCTGAGTCGAGATCTCGATAATCTGAAAAAAAAGGAAGAAGTAAAATAATTGTTTGAACTTATATTTCTATAGACTATGCGAAAAAAGTAAAATTATTTTCTGAATTAAGATCTCGGTAATCCATACACAAAGCTATATATACACTGAAGTGACAAAAGCCATGGGATGACTGTTAATATCGTGTCGGTCCTCTTTTTGCCCGGCGAAGTACAACAACTTGACATGTCATGGAGCCCACAAGTCGTTAGCAGTCCTCTGCAGGAATATTCAGCCATGCTGTCTGTATAGACGTCCATAATTGTGAAAATGTGGATGGTGCAGGAGTTTGGGCACGAACGGATCTTTCGATGTCCCATAAATACTCAATGAGATTCATATTGGGCGATTTAGGTGGCCAGATCATGCGCTGGAATGGTCCGGAATGTTCTTCAAACCAATCGCGAACAGTTCTGGCCCCGTGACATGGCGCATTGTCATCCATAAAAATTCCATCGTTGTGTGGGTACGTTAAGTCCATGAATGGCTGCAAGTGATCTGCAAGCAGCTGAACATAACCACTTCCAGTCAATGATCGGTTCAGTTGCACCAGAGGACCGAGTCCATGCAATGTAAAAACAGCCCACACCATTATGCAGCCACCACCAGCTTGAACAGTGCCTTGCTGACAGTTTGGGGCCATGGTTTCGTGGGGTCTGCGCCACACTCGAACTCTACCATCAGCTCGTAACAACGGAAATCGTGACTCATCTGACCACGCCACGGTTTTCCACTGGTCTAGGGACCAGTCGATATGCTCACGAACCCAGGAGAGTCGCTGCAGGCGATGTCGTGCTGTCAGTAAAGGCACTCGAGGCGGTCTTCTGCTGTCATAGCCCAAGGAAGACAAATTTCGCCACACAGTCCTATCGGACTCGTCCCTCGTACGCCCCACATTGATTCCTGCCGTTATTTGACGAAGTGTTGCGTCGGCGGTCTCGGTCGTTAAGTGCAGGTGGTCGCCCACTGCGCTGTCCATGATGGGATGTGATGCCTGAAATTTCATACTCTCGGCACACTCTTGATACTGTGGATCTCGGAATGTTGAATTCACTAACGATATCCGCAATGGAATGACCCATGCGTCTAGCTCCAACTAACATTCCACGTTCAAAGTCTGTTAATTCTCGTTGTGCCTTCATAAATCACGAAAAACTTGTTCACATGAATAACTTGAACACAAATGAAAGCTCTGGAAAACGAACTGCGCATTTATACTTTTTCGCTGGGATACTACTGTCATCTGTATATTTGCATATTGCTATCCCACGATTTTTTTCACTTCAGTGTATATATATATATGGAAAGTTTTTTTAATTTAAATTTGAATGGATATCAATAATGTTTAATTTTTTCAGTATGTATGTATGCTTTTATGTATATATATTCTACAAACGGATACTTGAAATGAGCTAAAAAAATTTTACGTTAAAGCTGTTCAAACATGTTATCTTTTTTTTTTTTTTTGCAAAATAATAAGCTTTTCTGCTAAAATAAATTATAATAATAATATTTAAAATTTCTAAAAACAGCTACTGGTTAATTTTCAGGGGAAAAAACATATTTTCAAATCGAAAGTTTTGATAATTACTGAAATTCCTTCAAATCTGAAATACATTACTTCATTTCCTAGCTCATTTACTGTCAGATTTAACTATACATAATCTAATGTACAAAAAACATTTAAATGCAGCCTCTAAACGTACTTCATTAAAACGTTTAGTTCTCAGACACAACATCATGTGCTAAAGTTTTATTCGCAGGTAAGTAAGTAGCAAATTTCTTTCGAATTTTCTTAAAAGTGCTACCATTGATTTAATACCAATTTTCAATTTATCCTAGATTTGGCATGAAAGAAAGCTAGAAATTAAATATGTTACTTTATATTTTATTCATTCTTTTTTTCAACTTCTTTTTTTGTCCATGGATTTCTTGCCAAAAAGTATAGATTCATATAAATTGAACCTTTATTGTGACCGAAATTGAAATTACAATAATAAATGTTTAAATATTAAGACTTAAGATAAGACTAATTTCATAGCTATGTCAGTAAGGTTTCTGATGTTACCTTTTTTTCTAAAAATCATTACTTTGCTGCACTTAGGAATAAGTTTTTTTTTCTTTTTTAAATGCTGCATCCAGACATACTTCGAATTACAAAATTTCATTAAATAAGGTAGGCAAGAGAACAAAAATTTCAAAAAAGAAAAGAATTTTTATATGTTTATCATCATTTCAAGTGTAAATTAGCATAATTTTTTCTTTTCTTTTCATTTATTTTAGTTTCCAACATTTTAATAGGCTTAGTGGTTGAAATTAATAGGATCCTTATTTCAACCGGACAGAACTAGTGAGAATAAAATGGCACATATACAATGAAAAAAATTGACATTTTTCTCTGTTTTTTAGGTTACTGTTTTGCTAGATTACAAACAGTCAAATTAGAGCTCAACAGTCCAAAATTGACCGTGCAGAGAATATTTCAATTTTAATAAGTGGTATTCATACAGAATACACGATCTGCATCTAAAATCAATCAATTACGTTTAGAAAAGTGAAAACATTTCTTCTTACAAGAAATTCATCATCACTTGCAGTTTTCTGCTCATATTCTACTTATTTCTGTTTTTAAAAGCTCTTTAGTTGGTCCCATTTTCAACAAAAGTATGCGACATGGTACCGATAAATTCAATTAATTTTTAATGACATTATATCTGAACTAAGAAATGAATTAATTTTATCAGTGAATATTTGATAAATCTTGGGCGTGAGGGAAAAAGTGGATATTTCGAAGATAAGGAGCTTTAATTATCTCGCTTAAACTTATCAATACGAGGAACGTGCATTCTATATAGCTCCTCTAGATGCACGCCAAGTTTTCCTGCCAAAGGTGATTAAATCCCAGTAAACCTACCATGTGAGCACAAAAGACACCCTCTAATGGGTTAGCGTTAATGAGACTGAGCGCAAGTGACACAATCCCAGAAAAAAAACCCTGAAAATTTAAATTATTTTTTCAGGAACATAGCTCAAATAAAAAAAGTTATTTTTACATCATAATACTAAATACACGTCAAAAAATTATACTTACGTTTCTGCACATATTTTACAATGATAGAAATCTTAACATATTTTTTACAAATGCCTTTTCAGAAATTTTAATATAATTTATAACATGTAAATATATTTAATTAAAAAAAATTCAGTAAAATCTAAAGCCCTTTTTTTAAATTAACAGGAATAAAATTTTCCCCACAATTAAAAATAAAAGTATGAGAAAAGAGGGGTTAGAAGGGAAGGTGAGAATATCATGTAGTAACAAAAATAATTGAAAAATTCAATATTGAAACTAAAAATATAAATTGTCGTTGTTAAAAAAACTGTTAACAGGCAAGTGCATTATATTAAAAAGGAATATTTTTAAATTCCTTTGATTCCCTCTTGGAGAAAAATGGAATATTTCCCATTTTATTATTTTCAAAAAACGAATTCATTTTCACATACAAAGAGAACATTTTCACATATAATATTTTTGCATTCGCAAAAATATTATATTTTTTATGTCCAAAATATGAAATATCTTGGTTTAAGGTCTATATTTTAAAATTTTATTTCTTGTACTTACTTCTAATTTCAAAACTCTAATTCAAATCTTGCACTTACTCCTTTGAAATTGCCAGCTTTATATTGATGTTTAAAAATAGATTTTTCAGTTATTTTGGCTTGTGCCTTTTGGGTTGGGAACTAGTCAACTAGTTTTAGATACAATTTAGGCATTTATTATTTTTATAAAATTGTTTTATCTATTCTATACTTATAATAAAGCTCTCTCTCTCTCTCTCTCTCTCTCTGTGTGTGTGTGTGTGTGCGTCCGCGTTGGCGCTCTACAAGCCAGAACATTCGACCTACAGCTGCCAAATTTGGCATGTGTATACCTTGGAGGCTGGGAATGTACAATTCAAAACTAATTTTTAGAATTTTTAATTAGAATTTTAATTAAATTAAGCGAAATTGGGGTGTTTCCGTTATAACTTCGGAAAATATAACAGCACATAATTGATTTTTACCTCAAGTTGAAGCGCAAAAAAATATATTTTCAATGATACTAACGTTTTGATCTATAAATTAAATTTATATTTTTAATGAATTTTTAAAAATATAATTTAATTGTATTTTTAACAATTTATTTCGCATAAAATAAAATTAAATTTGCACGAGTATCTCAAAAAATTTGCTTTTAATAATATGTTAAAATCCCATTAACAAAAGCTTTGATTAAAAAAATATGTTAATTATACTGCAAATGAAACCTAGAAAATGTAGTTTTCAGTGCGTGATTATATGAATTGAAAAAAATAGAAAAATATTTTTTTAGATAATATATGCAAAACAAGGTTTTCTGTGAGCGTTTGTAATACCATTATTAATAAATCAATGAAACAGTTTTATTTAAGGCAAATATGACCTTTTTTTCTACAAGACGTCTACTATAATCGGAACCCAACAGCTAATTTGTAAACTGATAGTAAAAGACATACATATCCTAATAAACGGTCTAAGGGAAATAAATAATTATATGCTTAGTAAATTGAGGCAAAAAAAAATGCTGATGAATTAGAAATTTTTTTCTCAAGAGTGATTGGTTATGTAAATATCAATTTTTTACTATTGCAATATTCAGAACTGAATAAATCGCAGAAGATAGAAACGTTTATATATTTAATTAAAGTTAGAATGTCAAGAATATTTTGCAGAATATGCATCTACAAGATTAAAGAACTGCCTAAAATTTTAATTCATATATTTTTAAAGTATATTTATAAACCAAAAAAAAAAATAATAAAATATTATTGTTAGCATGTATACCTATTTAAAAATTGAATTTTTCATTGAATACGTGAAATTTTTACTGAATAATTCTTTGAGATATAATCCCATTTCTGTAGTGAACATAAAACTTCAATCTCGAACTACTCTACTTTCAGTTTTTAATTTTATTTTAAGACATGCTTGGATTGAATAAAAAAGTCTTTATAATAATTGTAATTCCATCATTTCCACTTTGTGATCGGAAATTAGAGAGCGATGCGTACTTAAATATTCGGAACTGCTTAAGGCCTACAAACTAGTATAAGTGGATTACTATGACTATCGAAATTTGAAGCTTAAAAATATTTTTCTGATAAACCTATTATATCAATTTATGTAAAATATTAAATGATCATTTTAGCCGGTATTATTACTGGCGAACCGACTGGTCGTCAAAGGCGGTTAGTTTTAAATAAGGAAAGAAAATTATTCCCATCAAAAGGCAATTATTTAAAAAAGAAATTTGATTATCTAAGATAATTAACAGTAAAATTATATCTGCCAAAAAAAAACAGTGTGCATTTATTCAATGAATAAAAAAATCACCCTTAAATAGTCGTGTTTCAATTAGCTTTCTTAAAAAAATGTTTTTACATTTCCTGAAGTCTATGAACATATTCGGAGAAGCTTTCTTTTCCCCCTTTAAATTTGATGCTGATTTGCTTCGAACGTGATGACACAAATATAAAAATCCATTGCCTTCTTTTATGTCATTTGACCATCGAAATGCTGAAATTTGAATTTAAAAATTAAATATTTTGATTTGCGTGCATTTCTATTGGCATAGTAAATATCGTAAAATTTTCAGTTTTGCCAAAATATTGTAGCAGTAATATTTTGTTAAATAAAATTCAAAATATTTGGTGATTTACTTGGGAAAACGAGAATAAATACTAAATTTTGGAAAATGCTAAAATTAAACTGTCTTTTTTTTAAAAAAAAAAAGGAAAAGAAAACAATATCTACAAATTATTGGGAAATGATTCATTTCTGTTTCTTTTTTTATGGATCAACTTACGATACATTTAAACAACATTTTAGGTTTCAATAAGTTCTCTCTCTGAATGGACGGTTGCTTGAAGTCAACGCCTTTGTTTATAAACAATAGCCAGACACTCACCAGCGGTTGCACTTCTTGTGTCTTCAAAGGAATTCTCCCGAATTTCGTGGGACACCAAAGGCGGGGGATCCAAAGTTTCTTTCTCGGCGCACAGCCCAGACGACCATTTGGCACCTTCGCATTTTATTTGTGGTGTCATTAGATTCGATGCACAATTGTCGAGTGTCCTGTTGTCCGTCGAACTGTCTTCGACTCCATACAGTGTCCTGGACACCTCCAGAAGGCCGACGGTTCCGTTTTCCGGTTCTCCGGCGGGTTCCGGCTGACCATTGCTGAAGTTCTGATCTTCGTAACGACACTGGTTGGAGCCTTCGAACATCGTCGCGAGCCAAAGTCGGAATAATTGTTACGAGCAAACCTCCGGTCTGACTTCCTGTAGTCCTCATTCCTGGAAGCAGAACATAGCGGAGGTTTTCCGGCGATTTTGAAACAGAGCCACTTCCTCAGGAAGGATGCAAGAACATCGTAAGGTGAAAAATGTTTGAATAATTCCGGATTATAACTCTGATCAGTGACAGTGTCCACAGAAGCTTTCAACTTCTGATGAATTTGCAGATTCTGTCTCTCATTGAATGGCAACTCATGAATGAAATAGGATCAAGCGGAAGAGTTACAACTCGCATGTAACTAACTGCCAACAGTTTATCAACCCCGCCTTTTTTTAGATCAGTTTCAGCTCAGAAAGTATATTACGCTGTTTCTAAATCGGTATTTACGATTGAAACTTGATAAGCACTGTTTTTTGGAGTAATTTTTTGATATTTCTTTTTACATTGTAGAAGAATTAACAAACTCACAAATTTTACAGATTGTGAATTTTTAATAATAATTATCATAAGATTAATTTAATTTCTGAGCAAAGGGAAACTGAAATTCCTAGTAAAAGTCTTGTTTAACCAATTTATCACAATAATTCTGTTTAACTATGTCACCCTAATACTATGCAACACATTTTCAAATATTTCCGATCATCAATAAGTAACCATAATAATATACCACACATTTTCAACTATTCCATTTTCAAATATTTCCAATCATTAACCAATCACCATAATACTATGCCACACATTTTCAATTATTCCAGTTTTTACAAACATTTCAGATTACTAATATATCACCAAAATACTATTCCTATTCTGAGTATATTTCCTTTTTAACAATATTATTACGAACAACTGGTATCGCTTTTCTGCTATAGCAGAGGCAAACCAGGCAGATTTTATTTTATTTTTTTCTTCAGCCTGTTTTTCTGTACAAACAAAAATTAAAAACACTTACCATACAATAACTTCATTATTTTTTATACTAAATGATCCTTATGTCTATAAAGTATCACATAAAGTATTATATCCTTTAACTAATGAAACCCTATCCTTTAACTAATGAAAATACTGCAATCCTAAGGTACGCAAATGAACATAAATGCGTTGGACCATCACTCGTCTTGTCTCGCTCTTCATTTTAAAAAAACTTTCAGAAGTTTAGAAGAAACTTTTCTTTCTCAAAGATCATCGACAAGTTTATAGGTAAATCACGGTAAATGAAAGAGTTAATTGAACTCGAAACCGTGTGATTTCAAGATGGAGTTCAAGAACATCTCAAATGAATTTTATGATCGACCATGAGCAGAAAATGTTCAAGATTGTTTTATTTATTATACATATTTAGTTAATTCGTTTCTAATAACTTGTGAAAATAAACTGAATGCAACAGCCCCGGGATCATATAGAGATATTAGTCTCAAGATTATCTCATCCAATTGAGTGAGCAGTGGCCAGTATCCTCCTTGTGCACTCATTTAATATCGCTTTCAGACTGGTAAATTTTTATTGCATGCCTGTTCACGGATTGCCTAATTTGTGATTATTTTTCCATCGTGCCTCATCGTGTCGATTTTTGTTTCTCACACATACACTTCCGCTCTTAAGTTACGCATATCTGTGGGTCACACGTCGCCAGATACTGCGTTTATTGGGAGCATAGTTAATCAAACACGTGACGACCACGCGCTCGATACAGCAGTGAATGGGCATCACGCAATTCTCGGCTGGGGGGGGAGTTAAATGGGGTAGGTGCAATCTCATCCCAGCTTTCGATGAGTGATGCGATGTATGAGATGGGAAAATAGTTGCGTGTCATAGAAATCATTTTTGATGGTTTGTGAGTGCTTATCTTTTTTTTGTTGTTGTTTCTTTGAGATCTCATATTAGGCCCTTTGTTATGGTCACTAATGAAAGTGATGAGTCCCGGATGAGTTGTTATATTGTTTCGTGGGAAATTCATCTTTCTAAAACAGAGAACTGAAGATTCACACAATTTCCTTTTCATCATTTAGGAAACTCCTTATTATAGTTATGTTTATTTTACGATTGCTGTATAAACTATAGAAACTTGTCCATTTTATTAGCTATCCTTAAAAATACATTCAATTAAATTATGCAAATAGTGTTTTAAGGAAGAAAAAAATAGAAATAAGATTCATAAAGGATATCCGATGAATATATTTTCATGAATTTGGTTTTAAATTTCTTATAAGACAAACAATAATAATGATGTAGATAAATGATTTCTGAGTAATAAGATTTTAAGCCCTGCCGTCCTCCAGTTGGTGTAGTGTGGAAGTTTGGAAAGGGGTGCCAGCTCAGGCGTCATCCTCATCATCTGAAAGGGGTTCAACATTACAAAATCCGTCCCAAAATACCATCGAATTACATCCAGACGGGAGACAGTATAGTGAGACCTCGAGTTTACGTTTCGCGCATTTAATGTTTTTCCACATACAACGTCCTTCTTCGTAGGTTCCAAAAAAATTAGAAATTTTTAATGTTAAAAAGTCTCCAATTTAACATTATCACTTTGAAATAATTCCCAATTTAACATCTATTAGCGGGTACTCAGCGGAATTTTTCTAAATTCGTGAAGGGAAATGAAAGGAAAAGAAACATTTCTTGTCAACAAATGCAATAGAGTATTTGAGATCATCTCACTGTTTTAAAATGTGTAATCCACTTCTTATCTTCATTGGTCACGCGAAGACATAGGATTGGTTCACCCATATTGTAGAGTTTAGTTGCGATCCAGAAAGTCAAGCTTTTTTCGAAAATTTTATTAGCTCTGAAAGTTGAAATTAATAAAAATAATGAAAGCATTTGTAATTTGTAAAAACTAACAGGTACTAAGAAGGTGATTTGTGATGCCGCTGATAATAACAAGGTGCAAAATAAGATAATCGATTTCTTTAAAGAATAATTTTGAAAACTGATGTCAAAACCATTGAGAAGGAAGAAATAAAATGTATGCAGCCAAAATTGTATTTCATGACCAGTGTTTTGTTTTTGTCACATCCCTATGTAGCGCTTTCTCGAAAATAACGTGAATTCCCTTAAGTAAAGTTAAATCAAGATGATACTGTATTAGAATTACGGTTATTTTGTTTTTTTTTAATAATATCCATATGACATTTGGATATTAAGACTCTATCCAAAATATTACAGATCTTGATTCATTTTAAAAGTAAAAAAATAAATGTTTGTCTTTCCTTTATCATGCTCAAAAATTTCATAGTGCGTAAAAAAGTTATGTTGGAGTTCTGTTGAAAAACATACCAACATCATATCGTTGAATTATATTTACTTCGCGTTCTGAAACAGTATGAAGGTCATTTTGGAGCAGGCTTCAGAGTTTCAAACTGTGTTCAAAGGAAAAAAGCGATCGCCGGAGTCGATACCCCGCTCGCCAAACTTCTGCCCATGACGGGCGAAAGAGAATTTGTAATCAGCGTGCGCCAACCCAACCTATGCCCTTTCACTTCGGGGAAATCAGATTAGGAGCCTAGAATTCGCCAAATATAAAACCGTTGCAGCTTTCTCATTGCACTTGGAAATGAGTAAAAGAGAGCTCTTATATTTTTATGAAAATATATCGCTATAAGACAATAATATTAATAACTTGTAGATATATGACTACTTAGGGATAATTTGTATCTAAAATAAAGAATTCAGACGCTCTATACTCATCCATCCGTCAGTTCGTGTAGGTCGAAAGCATGGACAGGAAATGCCAGCTCAGAAGTCTTCCTCGTCATCTGACCGGGCTTTAAAATTACGAAGTCTGTCCCAAAACAGTCACATGTCTCTTCCAAACGAGATATTGATATAATTAAACATACATTAAACGCTCTACATCTTTGTGATATATAATCCTTTATATTCGTAATGTGTACATCAAATACTATTTTTTAATTAAAGTAATAAAAAATACTTGCAGTGAAGACGAAGGTAATTTCATTATTAAATTTTCTAATTCCCAAGCCTTGTACCATATAATTTTAAAATGAAAACTCTCGAATTTGATTTCTGTTAAAACCATGGAAATATTTACGAATGGAAATCAATCCAGACCTTCATTTGCTTTCCACGTGGCAAGGCACCGATTCGGTGTTCATTGGGGAGAACTGAGAAAAATCTCCTTCAAATGTAAAATCTGATTTACATTTGAAAGAACTTTAAAATTTGTAAACATATAGTTTCGTCTAACTATAAATACATATAAACTTTATGGTTTCGTTTTCATTTACAACAATAATGAATATTAAAAAAAATTATTTTATGATTAATTTTTTTATAAAGTACTCTATTAAGCTATAATTTATACTGTATACTTAATAAAAAATATTTGCAACGTCTACTGCAGGATTGAAATACCGGAATTAATGTGCATTATAGTTAAAATACAATAAATGCATTTAATGTATATTAATTATAATGTTATTATAATTAATGTACAAACAACCAAGAAGCCTTTGTAATTATTAACTGCATTTTTACCATGAATTATTCTCTGGACCAACTTTTTCTCCGGCTTTCATTTTTGATGTTTTATTTGTGGGTGTTATTTATTTTCACACGTCTGATACGCGATAAATCATCATCTATGCACTTCACATTTATGCTTCGTTTTAAAACGGTCTTTTTTCTTTTGTAATTATTCTAATGATAAAATACATCGTTCATACTATACTTTCCTAAACTCGCAGCATTTCTTCCCAAAATAATGCGCAGAGCATCACCAACACCAGGTCAATATTTTTCAAGGATGAAATATTCACAATTTCGGAATTACTTCTAATTAATAATGGAAAACATTATCTCAATTAATGGTAGACATTATCTCGAACTAATATGAGCAACGATAAGGAATGTGAAGACGTTATTTCACATCCCTTTAAAGACTGATTAGATTTTATCGAACAATTTTGAACTCATTTCATTCAGGAAACACACAAAAATATTGAACGAAAATTCAATTTTTAACTCTCTGCTTAAATAATCAATATGTCAGACGGCGATTAAAACTTTTTATGACCAAATGTCTACCTGCGTGTATATAAATCGTATACATTAAGAATTGTCTGCTTAATATATAAGATATGGAATAAATGTTTGATTTTTTTTCACTTTTCATATTAAAATTTAATTAATGCTTTTAACACTATGTAGTAATGTGCTAGCATTGTCTTCCAAAAAATTAGAAATTATTTCTTTAAATTTTATTTTTATTAGTAGCATTCAATTTGTGATAACCAAAGTTCCTTTTATCAAAACTTCGAGTGAAAACCTTTTAATTTAATGGTTATCTTGTTCAATTCTTTGAATATATTAAAAACAGTTATTCACTGTATACACTATACTGATATCCCATATGTAAATACACAAGGGAGTTAAATTTGGAGATCAAATGGCCTCATCACAAATTAAAATTTCTTCAAAGAAACGCTTGCCTTATCAACCAACCCTTATGAAATTAGAAAAGAAAGTGAATTCGGAAGAGAACTTTCTTTTCCTGATATTCCGAACCAAAAGAATGATATGTAATGATATTTTAAACTCTAATTTCAATTTTAATTAATTTCCAGATTTTTTTTGTCTTAATTTAACCTATATTAACTTCATTCTAAAATATTCTCTTATTTTCTGATTCCATCACACTTTTTCTATTTGATTATATTTCAATAGAGACTTTGTAAAAGTGATGAATCGGCTAAATGTTGACAGATTCCGATACTCCGAGTGAAGGAATAAAATACTGTCTAGCTAAGCACATTCTTTTAAAAGATCCTTATGATTCCCTTACTTGTGATTGACACGTGCCGAAAATCCCTGTTAAAATCTCACAGTATATATTCATTGGAGTAAAATTTTTATTAGCTTTTCCTCCGTTTTGTTTCGTCCCGTGTTGTGATCTTCGCTTCATCTTGTACATAATGTGTGTCTCCTGGGATACAATAAAGTAAACTTAAAAATTCGGAAGTCTCACTTCTGTCTTCGAAACTGCCTTCGGCTTCAAAAAAAAAAAAAAGCATACACACATATAATTGCATGGTTCTTAATCTTCAGATATTGCTTTTATTTGCACATAGGGACATTATAAATACTTTACAAGTGCCTTAAAGTTACAACTGAATGCGTATAAGAAATAAGTATATTTATTTGCAATTTGTTTATTTTCTTTGAGCTTTAAAACGCCGTTAAGGATTATATTGAGGCATTAGATCGAATCTGGAACTCAAGACAGTTTCTGTTTTTATAATTAACGGAGTAGAAAAGGAATTTTTTGAGTAGATCATACATTTCTTATTGTAGAGATGTTATAATACAAATTTATAATTTCTGTTTGGAATTTTTATTTGCACATGGGACCTCCAATCTAAACTTGGTCGAATGGTTATCCGATATTCGGCGGAAGATGTTATACTATCTCTTCCCGCATTGAATTCTTGTTGAATGCTCTCAGCTACTCTGAATCTGAGGAGGTTTTCTTTAATCGGGACCCGCTCTTTGTTTAACAGGATTATAGGTGTACCGGATGGGGAAGAATATCATAGATGGGTCGCTTTGTGGCTTTGGGCAACCGCTTCGAAGAAGATTCGGTTCGGTGAATCGGGCCGGTGTTATGCTGTGAGCAAATGCAATCGGTTCTGCTTCGTTCATTAGGGGCGGGGGTGTTTCGGTTGCGCATAAGAAGTCTTTCTGAGAAGTTGCCGAATTGCTGATACAGTTTATTAAAGAAAATCCTAATTGTATAAATGAAATGAGGTCTTTAGCATGATTATTAAGACCATTGAGGTGAATTTCTCAAGTGTCTTTGTTTCGACTAAGAAGCATTCTTACTAGACGATAACTATATGATTGATTAGGACCTTTGCTTGGCTTGAAAATGTAAATTACGTTTGCTGTTTCCCATATATTATAGAAGCGTTAAATTTTCAGGGTAGAATGAATAATCTCGGCGAAGAGGAAACTTGTTTGGGAGGGAAGGGAATTTCTTAATCGGACAACTGTCGATGACAACGCTCTCTGAATGCGGGGCAGAGGAGCATTTCTTTCCCGATTGAAAACAGAAAAGGGAGTGATTTAAAGCGATGGAAAACTGCCGATCTCTCACCCTCCCCCCCTTTCAGGGATGTTAAAGCAAAATCTTATTTCCTTCTATTTATATTACTTTCGCAATGAGCACCGAATAATGAAGTGGATTTAAGTTCAAATGCACTCCTAGCATTATTTCAATATAAAGTGAAATTTCGAAAAATAATTAGTTTTCGAAAAAAAATATATACATACAGAAATAATTCCTGCTTTGTTTTAAATTGCATCAGATGTTCTAAATACCAGTGAGGAAATATCGGAAAATATTGTAAATGTGACTGAAGAAATAGTAGGGAGGCCTGCTTCTATGAACCAGCTTATAAAAGCACTTACCTTGATGGTCTTATCTTCTAAATCAGTCTATCAGTTTGACTAAATTTTAACATTTGGTCTTAAAAGGGACATTATTAATGTCATCAATGAATTAAATCTTAGTTTCTTATTAGTTTATTCTTATAGAATTAATTCTTTCACAGTTCATTCAGGTGTAGAAAAATGAAGCCTCTACAGAAAAAAAAATGAGCCCTTCTCCTTAAAAAAAAAGGTGCCCCATTTGGATATGAGGAACATCCTTTCGAATCGGAAATAAAGAGTTCCTTTTCCCAATATGCCGCATTAGATTATGAAGGAAGCGCATCGCATAAAGTAACATCCTTGAGGGGATGTTAAGCGTTAAAAATCCATCAAATAGATTACATTTATTTTTAATTAAGAAAAGCGCAAAAGGCATCTAATTTTGAAGTCGTATAGTCATTTTATTTATCAATGAATATCACAATCGGGTGATATTTTTTTTTGTATGGTGTTGCTTTTTCATTCCAATTCATGAAACCTGAAATTTATTCTGAAAAGTTAGATTTCTGGTAAAATAATTAAATATATTGCATTCAAAATAATATTTTTTGGATTCAAAATTATAGAAATAATAATTTGCATTCAAAATAATAGAATGGGGGCCTGATTTATGCCTTGAATACTGAGAATCATTACTTTTGATGGAAGATTTCATATGCCATTATTCTGATATTAACATCTTTATTTGCCCCTGAACTATGTAAATTTAGAGCCTTTTACAGAAACGGGGGTACATGGATCGTATTGCCTCATAGAAATGTGACAAATTGCCAGCAAATTCAAATGATGTATTATAATTGATGCAGATTTGCTTTGTTGTTGCCTGTTATTCAAAAGAAATATTTTTATTTGTGATATTAATTATTTCTTACCACAAAATCTGCATAATTTGTAGTTTCTTTCATAAAATTTTAAGATTTACAGGTTGTTTAGTAAAATTGACCAGATAGTGCTTTTTAATTGTAAGAAATAATTACTTGGTAGGCGAAAAGGTTTTTTTTCCTGGGGATTTGAAAAAAATTATGAATTCTCAATAAATAAGGTAATGTATATTGTATAGAGGCAAGTCTCTAGAGAAAGTGTTTTCTCAACATAGATAATTCTGAATCCCTATTTAGTTTACTTCTTTTAATGGTTATTTACATTTTACACATATTTTTATTTCAGAATTATGAAAAAGTCTAAGCCCAACAGAACTAAAAAAATAGCACTGAATATAAACATCAGTTGGTCCAGATTGTTGTTTGTAGGCAATTCTACGGCATAATGCTATATGAGATTATGATCGTAGAAACCTCAATAGAAATCAAACCTTCCAACGCTTGTTACAGAAAAAGTCAAATTATTGTGTACACCAATCATTCAATAAGGTAAATTGTCTGCAGTTCAAATTCTACTGAAATCTGATCAATGACTTTATAAACTATCATTAGCTAAAAGCAGGTATAATTAGTACCATTGAAGTTGTCACTATATTTATCTTAAAGCGATGCAAAATTTCTTCTGTTACACAGAAAAGACGACTCTATAGACAGGCAAGAGCTCTGGATGCCTTTAACAAATATAAATTAAGAAGAAAAGCAATTAAAAAAATAGTCTCTAAACAATTTAAAATTTTTAAAAGCTCTATCAAAATGTAACAGAACATACAGTTTTTAATTCTATTTATAATCTGGGAAACCGAATCGAGTTCAGTTTTTTACAAGAAATTAAGAGAGGGCTTTAGGGTTCCGAGATCTGATGCCCCAAATCCCACCTGCAAGAGGAAAACTCATACTTATGTCAACCGAGTACATGCAATCACCGTTAGTCCTTTGTATAAACAATGAAGCTAATGTATTGATGGATTTTACGAGTTGTACATTGGAAGTTAAATTGATATTCGTGTTAAATAGTTAATAATAAAGTATCCATTTCTATTTTCAAAGAGCAGGAAAAAGGAAGAGACAAAAGTTTAAAGGAAATGTATTTCAACTAATAAACATTCAATCTTTTTATGGATAAAACTGCAATTATTAATTTATTCAGAAGTATTTTTTTCCCGGTGGATTAAATTATTTATATGCTTCATTAGTTTAAACTAAAATCAATGAAATAAATGCTTAATTGTTTTATATACTTCTAATGTAAAAAATTTGTCATCATTACCTTTTCACATTTCTCACTCTTTTTAGATAGCAAAATTTTCTGCATAGATTTTGCAAGATTTCTTTAAAAACATTTAAAACAGCTTTATAAAGTTTGTTTTTCCAAACCTTTAAACCCTTTTGTTCTAATGGTGCCATATTGTTTTTTTTAAACTGCCCTCTTTACTATAGTTAGTTGTCTTCACTGATAAAAATCGAATGTCTTTATTTGTTATCAAGCAGATAATTAAAGTGTATTAAATAAATTTAAGAACAAAAATAAATAAATAAATATTTAGGATGGTAAGATATTATTTTTTTTTGATACTATAATTAAATTTTGATTTCTTAATATAATTTATTGAAATTTCAAGTTTTGTTTGATAATTTCCGAAAATATTGTTGTCCATAAACAATTTGTATCCCATCTAATAATTCCAAACATTATCCTTTTAACTCTTTATCTACTGACGGTACTTATAAGTACCATTTAAATCTGGATTATATTTTCGTAATATGACTATTTTTTCCGAAGGTATTCTATAAAACCCGGAGAATATAACACAAATAGCAAAAAGTTAATATAAGCTAAAAGTAGGAATGAAAATATTTAATTAATAATTATATTAAGATATTTCTATTAATTAAATTTTTTCTCATCGGTTCTCTGAGATTATTCTTCAAGGAAATTTAACTACTGGTGAAAAAATTAAGTTGGAAAATTGATGGTAATATAATTCAGTAGATAAAGGGTTAATGGCATAAATTTAGTCAGCAACTTTTTTAAGTACAACTACATTTTTAACAAGAAATATAAAAACAATATTTTAAAATCAATTCCTACTTAGAACTATAAAGAAAAATTTTAATGTAGTTACATTATATTAAATAATTACAATTGAAATAAATATGTTAGTAAACATTACAGAATCACAATATTAAGCGACTAATAGAAAGCGAATTTCCTGGGAATTTTCCATTCTCCTATCTGTATATGATGTGTGAACTCTCAATCCAAGGAATGCGAATCCAACGCCATACCAACCAGACTATTCCACCCTAACAATTACAATAAATAATTGATCATAAAATTTTACTACTATTGAATTTTTAACTCCAATTGAGGATTTAAAGCCAATTGTGGCAATACGAAATTCATCCTTTCTCTACAACATTTGGGATAACACAATACAGATTAGAAACTTGAAATTTTCTTTATTCTGTATTATTTTAATTCGAATGCACTTCAAAATCAATTGGAAAAATCGATTAATTAACAACGTTTAATTTTAAATGCATCAAGCATTAGGAAAATAGACAGAATCGTTTAAAATAATCGACCGAAAACATATTAAGCCTAACCTCCTTAGTATGGAGGGAAAAAACGAACTGAATTTGTTATTTATTTAGCGGCAGGGAAATGAAAATTATAGGTGAAAAAATTAGTTTTTAACTAATTAATAAAAAATTAATATTTTTAAAAACTGTATTAATATCAAATGCCATTCGATACAAGTTTAAAAACATTTACTTGAACTTGACTAGATGAATAAAAGGCATTTATAAACGATTGAAAACTTGAACAAGAAATACACGTATATAGGGGGAGTGTGAGCTAATGGTAGGAATAGTAACTAATAGTAGGTAAACAATATTTAAAATTATTGAAAAATAATTTTAAATATCATTTTCTACAATTTTTTTCATTTCTGCAATTTTTTATCAAGCCAATTTATTATCCTTTAATTAGTTTTCTTTCTTTTTGTTAAACAAATTGACAACTCCGATAATTTTATTTGAACAGCACTTTTACATTATTTTTAAACTACGAAAGGAAACTTCTATTTCAAAATTCAATTTGTTATGCAATATTTATTAAATGAACATAAATAATTTAGATTATTTCTTTTAAAATTGCAGATTTCTTAATAATGCATTTCTTAAAATCTGACAATTCTCCTAGTCTTCTGTAATACTCATTTGTAGGATGTAAATATGCAAATTCCAAGCATTTAATAAATGAAATTATTGATGTAACCATTGAAATAATATGCAGTTTTTTAAATCAAACAATAATTTATATATGTTTTCAGCACGAACTGTAACATTTTTATATCTATGACATATGGAAGTTAAGATTTATTTTTCATGTTGATATTTTGTAGGCAAATGATAATTCATATATTAGAATTCTATTTAACAACTGATGCATATTTTTTAAGTAGATGAATTATTTAAATAATTGCTATGACTTTTTTTAATACTCTAGATGCATTTTGGTGAGTATTTTATGAGATGGAATTATTGTTTGTTCCAGAAAGAACAATTAATTTCATATTCAGTTATGTGTTAAAACAATCATTTATGCTTATTTCACTAATTAATGTGAAGTTATTGTAATTTAAATTCATGCTTGATCAATAGTTAATAATTCTAGTTTAATTTTTTAAAAGTCATTTTGTCTTGGCTAATAGTTAAATAAACAGGTCTAAATCATAAATTTCTTGAATAACCTTCATTGTAAAACTGAAAAGATTTTAATTTTATTCAGGTACCAAAATACATTTTGTTTATTGTTTTAATTTCTTGGTTGTTTGCAGCAATTAATACTTTTTCAGTATTCTAAAAATCAACCAAGTTTCATAGCTAAATTAAAAGTGGTGGAAATGAATTGAACTAGTGCCAAAAGCGACTGACTGGTTTGCAAAAGGTAAGCTAAATTCAAAAATCTTTGATATTAATATTTAGATTTAATTTCAGTATTAGTTCATACAAATATACAATTCAAGAAAAAATACTTTATACAGAAAGGTCACTACTTGTGATAACTTTTTTGAGTATAAATTTCTTACATAGAATATAGGCTAATGATATTTTATGTCAAAATTGTTGAACATGCAAAGCCACATTTATTAATATGAACATGAATTGTCACTGACATAAGATATACAGAAATACATAGAAATGATCATATTACTTAGTATTGCAATATGGAAACAGCAACAAGTTTAAATTCTCCACAGAAAATTAAAATAAATAGTTTAGAATAAAATTGATAATACAATAATTTGAATGCTGCAATGAATTTTTTCTAAATGTTGTTTTGAAATTGGTTGCTTACTCTATGTATAATGTCTAGAAACTGGTATAATTCCATACTGTTAATACACTTATTATGTAATAATTACATTATTCTGAAAACTAAAACTGTATCACAAGAAAAGGGCTCATAAAAATTTGCAACTTTTATTTACATAAATTTGTTTTATACATACATACAGACAGAAAAAACCCAAAATTTTTTAATTACTCTTTTGTTGCATGTTCACATATAAAAGTTTCACTCTTTTCTATTAAAATACTTGGTCATAGCCAAAACACTATTTATGCAAGATGTTTTGTTATTACTCATCTTTGCACCAGAAAGTTCTTTAAAGAAATAAATATTACAAAGAATTTCTGGTAGCATATTTATTCACAAAATATAATAACCATAAAAATGCAACATATATGTGATATTAGCACTTAAGCTACAATGCCATAAAGTGCTTTGTAACCATCATACATAATTGCAACAGAAAGTGAATAAATTAATCATTTTAAAATGAAAGCCTGAAATTACAAACTCATGTTATCTTTCTGTTTGAAGTCCTAAACCATAAGCAATTATAATTGTTTTCTGCTATTAAAAGAATCAACTTAAGTAATAAATTATATATAATACTTTTAACTTTACAAGCTATGAATACATCTTTTATTTGGATAAATAATTACTACCTTCAATATATATGCTGTCTTGCATCATCAGATTATTGCTGTTTTAAACATTACATTGATTCGTTTTCACCAATCAGAGAAAATAGTCTTATACAGTATATTTACAATTACAGAACTTTAAATGTGCATAATTAAGCTTATTTTAAAAGGAATTGTACTTTTTATGCATTAATTTTTCAAGCCTCCTTTAATTTAAGATAACACTATATTTCTGCAACTATACATACATTATAAATGAGTTATTTACAGATTAATTACAATTCTATAAAAATGAATTTTGACAAAATATTACATAATGTGACAAAGCCACCTCAACCAGGTTTAACATATAAATTGACGAATTTCTAAATTTTTTTTGATATTCATCTTATAATTAGTAGAAGTGTGGAAAAAAAATTCTTTTATTTTATTAAAACATGCTTATTATGAGGACATCAACTTTAAAATTTATTAAAGAAATAAAAGGCAAGCCATATAAAAGTTAAATGATAATTTTGATGTACAGATTCTTATTTAATTTCATGAACATAAGCAGTAAATTATAATGATGCTTAAAACAGTAAATGAAATATTATAAACATAATTACATAAGATTTTGTAAGGGATGATGATCTGTTTATTTTTTACTGATTTTATTATTTGAAAAAAAAACAACAACCTGCAATTAGTTCAATTTCCAATTTTATTTAATCTAAAATTATAGAACGAAAATGCTTAACAAAAAATATTTATATTAACTACATTAAAATAAATGAATCCATGAAATTTGTGCAAGTAAAGTAAAAAGATTAATAAAAATAAGTAAATAATTATTTGAAAGTAAATGATAATTTTAAGAAGGAATGTTAAATAAGAGGAGCAAATTACACAAGACAAGTAAAAATATAACTTTTTGGCAATAAAATTGCATTGATTTAGAAGAGCCATAAAAATAATAAATTATTGTGCAAGATTCCAAGAGAAATAATTAATACTCTGATGTTTCTGACATTTTTTTGTAAAGTTACCTTATATAATGTTAAAAATATAATACATGGCACATTTTTAAGTACATTTCATCCTTTTAAAACAGATATAAAAATTAATATACTCTTTTTTGCCTTTAGAAAGAAATACTCCAATTCATCAACAATATCATAATACACATGACAATTTCATTCTAACTTTTGGAAGAAATTGGCGATATTTAAGAAAACTCATCTTTGTAGCTATTTAATTTTATTAGTAAGAATATGAAAGAAAACGCTAATTGACATAATTATAATTAATATTTTAAATTAAACAGAGAAAATAACATTTGCAGGCAATATATAATGTATGCTATTTATATGCCATCTCCATCTGAAAACCACTTATCTGATCAGAAGATAAAACTGGTAATTTACTAAGTAATCAATCACATATCATCAAGCTCATTATTAATAATAGAATTTCAGATTCAACTCATAAACCATTTTCTGAAGAAGACAAAAAGGATTGATCTTGATAAGCGTGGTTAAACAAGTATGCCCTTGATTCAAGTCACCTAGCATGCACAGTATGGCCTAAAAAAGAAAAAGCATAAGTAAATATTCAAATTCAACATCAAACAAGAAAAACTAAATTATTTGTTTTTATACCAAGATTTGAAAAAAAAAAAAAAATGAAACCTATGATTCCAAATTTCAAGTTATCATGTGAAAACATTATTATTTTTAAGTCATTAACCAGTTTGAAACAATAATGAGACCTCTCTATATTATAGAGGGATATATATATATATATATATATCATTTTTAATTTTTCAGAGTTTTGAAGGTTGATCGATTTTGAGATGAAATAACAGCTATGATCTCTTAGTTCTACAGCAACCTTTTAAAAACGCATCTGCTGTCAAAGAAGCATGCTTAATAATAAAGCAATACTGGTAAAAGCAAGTAAAAAATTTCTTCAATCCAAAATTTATAGCAACCCATAAATTTTAGAGACACCAAAACATCATGTTCTCATATGATAATAAGTAATGTGAGCCCATAAAATTTTTTACAACCTTTCAAAAGATAGCAAAGCATGTCATGCATTATATAATGTGTGGTAAGAAGAAAACAGTTTTCTGAAAGAAAGTCTAACCTCAAGGATATTAAATTTTTGAATCAATGTATCTAATGTGGTGAATATAACTTTTGTTTCACTAAACCTCTACACTTAACTTCACTTCGATTTCTATTTCTCAGAAGAAAAGTCTTATGCACAAATTCTATTATCTTTCTCAAATCATTGCCATCAGAATTGGTACCACTGCTATTGAAGCATATGATCTGATAAATATCTTTCAAAGAGTTATCAATAATTTCATCACTAATATAAAAATGATCATTTGTGAAATTCTGATAAATATTCCTGGTTTATATTTTTATTTATTTGTTCTTTATTATTATTTTATATTATTTTTCAACTCGTCTTTTATCAAATTTTACTACATTCTAAAATTTTTGACAATCATTCTTGCAAAAAGAAAAAAAAAAAAAAAAAAAAAAAAAACGTTTCTCAATAAGAGAGGTTTTATTATTTTCAATAAAATATCTTTTAGTGATTTTGCATTTTTTAAAATTTTTACTTTTCTTGATCAAAATTGAAAATTGTACTGCAATGGAAGAATAAATTTTATTTAATCTATTGAAGCACTCAATTATTTTAATCCAGTAACTTTCAATTTATAGAAATGAATTTTTAAAGGTGTTGAAACAATACTTTTTGTTTCATGCAATAAATCTTTGAAACAGATAAAAATTATAAACATATCTAAACCATTAATTTTGATACTAATCAAAAATAGTAAAAAACTGTTATTTTTATGAACAAAGAATTTTTCTTACCTTTGAAAATCACAGATCGCAGAAGTAAATTTGTGCCTTACTAAAAATGTTGCAATGGCCTCAGCAACCTAATTGATCAAAAATATAATGAAAATTAATACATTTCATGAACATTTGATTGAAGACGGCAAGAGATTAATGTGAGGTCCTGCTTATTTTTTTTCAATGACAAATCATATCTTCAAAAAGAGCAGAAATACAGAAGATGAGTGATTTTGTTAGCCATATATTGATGAAATATTTTTTCATGTTAATACATTAATGTAACAAATGAAATATAATATAATAAATTAATATTAAATTAAATATAATTAAGAAAGAATCTTTGTCTTAAAAGTTTCAGGAATAACATGTGACAGCAGTTAGATTGACAATATAGTGGGAAGAAATTGAAAGAAAGAATTTAAGTTGTGTATTTATTGTCTCCAACATGTCTAGGGTGATCATCAGGACACAGTTGGTAGCAAGATTTATTGTTAAAGATTATACATCAACAGTCGGCATCATTCCAACCTGATCGAGCTATGCAATACTATAATCTGGCTTGGCAGTGTGCAGGCCTGAGTGGCAGGTGGCATAATGGTTGGTGCTAACATAGATTTCGCTGTCTCAACTGTCTGTGAATGGTCATGGTGGACACTGGTGTTTGGGTTGAACGTCTGATGGTTGATAGAAATGAAGAAGGTGTGGTGACAGCTGATTGGACAATCACTCTGTCCTCACAATCTGTTGTGGCCCTAGGTCAACTGCTACCATCCTGACGCTGAACTCTGCCATTTTCCACTAATCCTTGCCAGGATCTTCAAATCACCGCATCTCTTCGATTCAAATGATGAGCGATTCTACGATTTGTCCAAATGTCCTCTTTCAATCTAATGATAGCAACCTCTATCAAACTCTGACAGTTGCTCGTAATGAGCATGTACCCTATGGCTAGGCATTTTTTAAGTTGTTGAAAGGTAATCTGAATCACAATCAAGCCAAAAGTTTTAACAACAGTTGAAGAACTGCTCCTTATATACATTTGCTGGAAACGCAGTTCCGATGAACTAGAGATCAAACTATTCATTCAATGGACACCAAAATGTAATCATTTGCATATCTGGTCAAAACACACATGCATACGAAATTTCAAAATAATCGAATGATTGCTCCTTGGTGCGTCAAATTTTTTTTGTTATAGAGTGTATTCGGGCATCAAACTAAATGGTTAAAAACTAATAAAGCTGATTAGATCACTCAACTAATGTTTCACTTCGATGCTGAGAGGGAACCCTATAAGGAATCTAACATTTATTAGTCATTTATATGATGATTTATGTGGAATGAAGGAGTTTTTCCATCATAATTTGTCTATCATCAAAAGAAAAAATGAAAGTTTGAAGAGAGATATGGCAGAAGTTTCTTGGAGGAAATTATATAAAGGATTGTGATTTGTTGATCAAAAATCAACCACCTAGAAAGATGTGAAGTGCGAGTGGTGATTCCAGCTGCTGGTATATTCAAGATTCCTGGGGGGTGGGGTATTATTAAATTGCAGATAAATGAAAGTTGATTGATGAAATTTCATTGATTGATTAGGATAAAGTATTTGGCTTAGGGAAAGAAAAAAGAAGAATAAACAAGGTACATAAGTATGCTTGTGGAAGAAAAGGTCCCAAGTTTGGATTTGATTTCTTCCCATAAATTAATAAAAATGGATCAGGTCTGTAAGTATCATAATATTTACAAGACCTTATCAGAAGGAGGATGGTGTGAATAAGGAAATACATGTCAACAAAACTGATTGTATTTAGCATGATTCAAGCAATTCAAAATGATAAAGGATCAAGAAAGCAGATTTAGAAAAATATTTCCTGCTTGAGGTGATTGTGGTTAGAAAGTTATCTCTGACATATGAAGATACATTTATAAACAAAAAAGTCAGTTATCATTACAGCAAGAAGTTGATATTTTAAGCACTATACAGTATTTTCACTGAGGATTCAAGAAAGGCAAAGTTGTTATGGACAGCATTAAAGTAACTGATTACTGCAAACCAAAACTTATCCCACATAAAATTCCATTTACTTTATAAGTCAAATCCGATATTTCAGAACTAATAATAGATAAGACATATTAAGTACAATAATAAAAGCTGGGTACATTCCAATAACACACACACTATATATATTTATATAAAGGAGGGGGGAGGGAAGGAGATAGACTGTTGGTTGATTATCATCAACTAAATAAATATAAACTAATTTTATATCAATATACAGCTCTTGTTATGCATTAAGGATTGTATCACTCAAATTTCACCAGGCTATTTTCCCCAAACTGAGAAAATTAAATGATTTTTTGCTTGTTTGCATGTTAGAGTACTTAATTTCCATAAAATGCAATTTAAAATAAATACTATTTTAAGCAATGATCTATAAGGTAGGCAAAATTAAAAATAAATTTCATTACTACTTTAAACATACTATTACACTTCATAGGCATTCAGAATAACTTTTTTAAGAATAAGAAATATCAGGAAATTGCGAATTTAAAGAATAAAGTATTACCATAGATATAGAAAATTATACGGAATTTAATTTTTTTAATATACATTCTATATCATTTATATTGTTCAAACCTTCTGCTGAAAAACATATTTGCCTTGAAATTACAAATTGGATTTAGATTTTATAAAAATTAAATAAAAGAGATAAAACTTTTATCTATATGTCATGGTACAGATTAAAATTATCTGTGTAATAAAAATTTCACATCAAAATTTCTTCCCATTAGACATTTCAATCATTTAGTTATCAGAATGTATTTAAAAGATATAATAATTGTACCTTACTGAAATTATTACTGAAAATTTTATTTCATACATTTTAAGATATAAAGAAACTAAATTTCTTTCTCTCATATTAGTAAAATAAAGATAATAGTTTTAAATTTTGCTTAATATTATTTAGCTATTAATAGCGCATATAACAAGGAGGGGGGGGTTCATGTATAAGAGGAAAGAAAACTTGTTTCAATAATAGTAAATTGTTACCTTTTCAGGATCATCTTCATGAACTGCATGACCACACTGGGGTAAAACTTGCATCTGAAATTTACCTAAAACATATGCAGGATTGTTTTTAAAAAACAGAGTTAAGAAAAAAAGTTGTCATGCAGTATTTGAAAAGCAACAAGACAAATTAATAGTATTTAACAACATTTACAGTAATACTGCCTTATGAAATTTTATAATAAAACAATAATTTTCATACCAGGAAAAATAATAAAAAATTATCGAAAGATTAGGATAATTAATTTATCACAGAAAAGGCTATTTTTTTAAAATCAAAATATTTAAAAGAGTAGATATAATATTTTAAGTACTTAAACATTTCCTTATCTAAAACAAGAGAAATTTTCATAATTTAAAAACTATAAAGAGAGAGAAACACACTAAAACATCCAATTAAGAATTATTTAACAAATGTAATATGTTATCAATAGACCACAAACCTTGCATCTGGCCAATGGTCAAATCTTTATCTAATCTATCCACACCTAAAATGGTTGAGGGGAAAATATGAAACAGTGTTTTAGAAGAAATACTATTAATGACAAAACAAAGAATTAATGTATAAATTACACATTAAATCACTGACAAAAATTTAAATTTTGTACTTTTTAATTAAAAAAAATTTAAATTGTAGCCAGAGTTAAAAGAACATCTAGATGGATAAAATTAAATTAAAATGCATTAATAATTCTACATTCTTATGATTAGTAAGATTTCTATTTTACAATTCAGTTGACATTGGAACAAAAATTATTACTTTGCAGCATAAAAAATTCAAAGAAATGTTATTAAAAAAAATTAAAGGAATTTAGGAATGATAGTAGGAGGATTTAGGTGGTGGGTGGAAATCAAAAACCAGAGAACGAAAACTATAGAGATTGAAGAGTCAAATAGATTTGTATTAAAAAAAACAACTGTTTTTAAATCACAAGAAAGAAACTTCTACTTACAATCCACAATATTAAGAGTGCATCACTCAGCAATCTTGCTAAAATGTTTCAAACTATTTGACATTACGTGTCATGAAATATATTTGAAATTATGTGCAATTGATAGCTAAGAATGAATATTGCTTATATATTTCATAAATATATGTCATGTAATTTTAATATGTTTTTTTTTTTAATTTGCTCATGCATCAAGTGCAGTTTGAAAAATGTAGTAATCACCACATGTATTGATATCAAGAATGTTAAGAATCTTAAAGTCAGAAAAAAAATCATTTTTTAAACCATTAAAAAAAGAGAAAAATTTATAAAATTTGATTGATGAAACTTGATGTACTATCCTTCAAACCATAGATCTATACAATTTTAGGCAACATTTATTATTAAAAAGCAAATATCATGGAATTAATTTTTTGATATTATAAAAAAAAAGTGAATTGACAAATTTCATAATTTTGAATTCATAAATTTTAATTACTCTATTTATATACTTAGGAATCATCTCTCAAACCAAGAAGAATATTTAATGATATTATATGAATAAAATAAAATTTTTATTTATTCAAAGGAAAGCATTCATACATATAACTATTATTTAAAATTAATTCTTACAGATATCATTCAAAGGAGAGAATCTTTTTATAAAGTTATGATTTGTTTATTTAATAATGATATTTTAAAAACCATAAAATTAATTTCTTTCAGTTTAAATTTAGATACAGCATAAAAAAATTTCATCATTAGCAAATGAAAAAGGCGAGAAAAATAAAACCAATCAACAACATTTAGACCATAATTTTTCTACTAAAGTCAATTGCATTAATCTCATTGTATATTACTTAAATTATTTTTATCAACAAATTATATCAACTTACTTATTCTGCAATGTAACTTTTTGTTTATATATTTATGTAAAAATTTGCAAATATCCCCTAGTAGGTAAAAAACATCAATGCAATTTAAATATTTTTTCTTATTTAAGCTGATATTTTTATTAAACTCTTGTTTATATTTAAATTAGATTGAATACATTTGTGGTTTTCGAATTTTTATAATCACTTATAGAAAAATATAAAAATAGAAAACTTATTTCTAATCGTCACAAGAGACAGTTATTCTCCTGTTAATATAATAAAAACCATTGAAAATACCTTTAAAAAAGATAAAATAAATTTCTTGAAGACAAATTACAAATACTTATTGATACAAGTTTCAAACTTGTTCCAATATTTATAATCACACTAAAAAATTATTCTTCAATGAAACAATAAATTTCAAATTTTTTTACAATTGCTGGTAGCAATAATTTAATGTAAATATACCTGCTAAGAGAAGCAACTTTGGTATGGAAGATGACAAAAACATGTTTGATAATCCTTCAAACCATCCTACAAAAAAAAAAAAAATAATTCAAACATTGCATATAGTATACATATTTATTTTGGCAATAAAAAAAAAGAAGGGGGGGCATTTTATTCTGTTCATACATAAAATACGATATTACTTATTTAAACTTAACACCACAAATCTTTAAAATTAATTAAATGTACTTTTAGGAATTCTGTAGTGGAACAATCAACAGTAATAATAAAAATTAATATGGATCTACTAATTCCAGTGCTTTATATTTTCTTTCTAAAAATGGAAGTCTTCTACAACTACTTGAAATGAAACTACTGAGAGTAAATTTGAGAATGAGATAACAATTTATGTAATATTTTATGATTGATATTTCGATGATTCTGTGTATTATTTCTGTTGCTAACATCTCTTTTTTACAACTAATATTCATACAGTAGATATAATTTTTGCATTCATTTAATGTAATATATTCGGCTTATTTTAAAATACATTGTGTTGGCTGCTCAAAATTTGCCTTAGAGATTAAATGAAATAATGAGAGTTAATATAAAAAATTAAGGTTTACTCAAGTTTCAAAAACATACTCGTCAGTCATCAGTAGCATACTCTAATAAGAATTCTAAAAATTACAACATAAACAAAAATACATCAAGCTGTTGCCACAAGGTAAAAGAATTTGCACATAAAATATGCTTACATTTGACCATCCTGACTTTTCAATTGTCCTCAATTGAATCAAATTTTAATAGAGATTACAATAGCAATAAAACATAAAAATTAAATCTCGTTTTTACACAAAACTTCTTCAGTGGTTTATACACTGCCACAAGAATCATCGTTGTTTTTATCATCATAATTTGCATTGGAGTCATCATCATCTTCATCCCAACTTTTCCAAACTTTTAGTTGGCTGACATGAGCAGTGGTAGCGTAAAGACGGCCATTTCTATCCTCTAATTCTGATATTTTATATCACCAGTAAGTATTTCTGTGACAACCATGGGGCCGCGATAGCGTGGTTTAGTTTTTGTTGATTCACCGGTTGCTTTAAGATTTCTCCTTACTACTACTATTTCTCCTTTATCAAAGGATAATGTACCAGATTTCTTTTTGTCATAATACATTTTCTTTTTTTCGTGTCCTTTTGTAATTTTTTCTTTTGTTTCGATTTGTAATCTTTCTGGATCATTCCAAACTTCACAATCATCATCGGCAAGTAACCTTAAAATTACATCTTTAAATCTAGGCACATATCCATGAAATATCTCAAAGGGTGTTTTTCCAAGAGTTTTGTTCACAGTGTTGTTCAAGTTTCTTTCAACTTCTTTAATTTTTCTACCCCAATCTTTTTTATTAGTGTTTTCAATTGATGTTATAATGGGAGATAATATTGTTCTAAGAACTCTTTCGACCATTCCATTTGATTGTGGGTGAGATGTAGAGTTCAATGTGTGCAAAATTCCATTCTTATCACATAATCTTTGAAATTCGTGTGAAGTGAAACAGGAACCTCTATCTTATATTATACGATTCGGTAAACCAAAATGTTCAATAAAATTTTCCACTGATTTAAGAACATTCTTAGATGATGTTCTTTAATCTAACAGGATAGAAGCGTACAAATCTATTCATATTATCAATAATGACAAGCAATTCCTTGTTTCTTTTGGTACTTGTTTCAAAGGGTCCAAGGTGATAAAGATGCACTGTAGCAAATGGTCTCCAGCCTGATGGAATAGGGTGAAGAAGACCTTGCTTCTTTCCACTTGGAACTTTGTTGACCAGACATTCGAAACACATTGATATATGTCGACTAACATACCTCTTCATTGAAGGTAACCAATAAAGTTCCTTGATTTTTGACACTGTCTTATCTACAGCAAAATGTCCCATAAGGTCATGAAATTTCACAAGACTTTTCCTCATACTTTTTGGAATACCAAATAAAAGTTTTTCTCTCTTCCCATCGTTTATAACACAAAATAGTCTGTGGTTCTTTAAAACATAATTATGAGCTTTTTGCTTTTCTTCTTTTCTTCTATCTTCAATACTCTTTTTGAGAATTAGTATAAGTTATTTCAAAGCTTATTCTCCATACTGCATCGTGAGAACTTGATCTTTGACACTCATCGTAAGATAAACTTCTAATTTATTTTCGATCAAGGAATCTAGTGTGTTTGAAGCATTTAAAACTGGAGCTTTACTAAATGCATATATGTGAGACATTCTAGTGCCAGGCTTATGGCGGATCTCAAATTCTTGAATGAAGAGATTCCAATGAGCAATTTCAGGATTACTTGTTTTCTTTGCATTCATATAAACTAAAGCTTGGCAGTCAATCACTACTGTGAAACCAATGCCCAGTAAAAACTGTCTAAGTCGTTCTAGTGTCCACACAATTGCCATTAATTCTAACTTGAATGATATTTATTTTCTGTTTGTGTAGTCTTTTTACTTACACAATAAATTAAATGACAATTATTATCACTTCCTAGTTGAAGCAACATGTCAGCTATACCATCTGTACATGCATCAGTATGTACTTCAGTTTTCCCTTCAGGATTGTACAGAGCTAAAATTGATTTTCTTTTCAACTGACTTTTTAGAGTTTCAAATGACTCTTCTTGAACCTTTTCCCATTTAAATACCTATTCTTTTTTGTTAGTTCTGTCAAGTGTTTTGCTTTAATGGCATAATTTGGAATAAATCTTCTAAAGAAGCTTGTTAAGCCGATGAATCTTCTAACGTCATGTATATTTTTAGGTTGAGGAAACTTAGATACAGATTCTACTTTTTTGGAACCCGGCCTAATTCCATTTTTGTTAATGATAAATCCTAAATACTCAGCTTCTTGCTTCCCAAATTCACATTTAGGTAGTTTCAGGTTAAATTTGCAAAATATAATCCTTTGTATACTTCTACTTATTTTTCGATCATTTCTTCCTATGTTTTGGCTGGTATAAGTATGTCATCCAAATAACACAATACATCCTGGTTACTAAAGGCCCCAATGCAAGATACATCAAATGTTGGAATTCTGCTGGAGCATTTGTTAAGCCGAAAATCATCCTTTCAAACTGTCCTGTTTCATCTGGTGTTATGAAAGCTGTCTTGAGCTTTGCTTCCTCGGTTAAAGGTACTTGTATATATCCATGCGCTAAGTCCAAGGTTGTAGAAAAACTGTTTTCATGTAATTTTTCCAATAAGTCGTCAATTTTAGGTAATGGAAATTTATCTTTTTTTGTCTGATTATTAAGCCATCTATAATCAAAAATCAATCTGTTCTCTCCAGTCTTCTTTTTAACCAATATGACAGGACTTGCATAAGGTGAACGTGTATTTGAAACAATTCTATTTTCTCTCCATTCTTTTATAATTTCTTTCATAACAGTTCTTTCTGTGGAATTCGTTTTATATGGTTTCATACATATGGGTCTTGATCCTTCAACTTCATTAATAACCATTTTTGTTAAATTGGTGCCTCCAAACTCTGAAATATTTAATGCAAAACAGTCTCTATATTCGTTTAACAGTTGAACCAGTTCTTGCTTGCATTCAAATTTAATACTTGAATCAATGTTGATCTCATTCAAGGTCATGGGAACTTTTTCCTTAAAATTGCTGAATTTTCTAGATTAACTTGCAGTTTTCCCTTTAATTTCTGTATTTAAACATAACTCTACAATTTCAGCTCTTCCAACACATTGATTCTTGTCAAACAACATTTTGGTTTCCAATATTCCCCAAAGGGACAACTGTTTTTCCATTTTTCACTTCCAATAAGCAACCAATCACTTCGAAAGGATTTTCTATAATAATTAATCCATTGTTGACAGATTCTGCTTGGCAATTGATTAGATTAACTGTATTATCTTCTACTTTAGTTGCTTCAAGAGCTTTAAGGCAAACTTGATTTGTTTATTCATCTAATAGAAAATTGCTAAATAGTTCATCTTCTCGATATACAATGTGAAATTTATTTCCTATTCTAGTGTTAAGCAATATGAGGGAGATCAAACCATGTTCATTCGATGATAAGATCAACTGGCTGTTCATCATGGGGGATAGCATATACACTTATGCCTTGGCCTTTAGCGTTATCAACTTCAATATCTGCTTCAATTTTTCCTATAGAGGTTACCACAGGTACCTTTTGATTTCCAAAACCGTATAATTCATTGACAACATTTTCGAGTTTTAGGTTAAATTTCTCAACAACTGAAATTCTTAAAAGACAGCAAGAACTCCCTGTGTCAATTAAAGCCTGTACTTCACAGTTAAGTTTTGTTTTCTTCAAATATGAAATGCTCTGTTCTGAATTTTCGTCAACTTGTCTAAACAAAGCAAAATAATTTTTAGCTTTATGCCCAGTTTTATTAATTTTCGGCATATTATAACCAGTTTCAGTTGCAAGCAGTCCTTTGAAATATGCCCAAAATTATTACAATTGAAGCATTTGGGTTCACCTTTTTTCATTATGGGTAATACCGTACATTTTTGTCTTTTCTTTCATTGTTACAAATGGCTCATCTTTAAAGTAGTTCCGTTTGTCGTAATTTCGATCCCTACAAGGTTGCTTATCTTTGAATGTTGATCTTAAGGTATCATAATTGTCTAGTTTTTCAGCTAAATCAGGCGGTGAGATAAATCTGGACCAATCATCAATAAAATGGTCTTTTATTTCTTGAGAAACTTTATGTTTTATCTGATCCTTAATTATGAGGTCACTCAGCTTCTCTAAACTATCTACTTCAACTCCATGTATCCATTCGTTAAAAAAATTTCTTAACTTGTACGCAAAATTTTTTCATGTGCTTCCTGTATTCTTATTATGAGTAAAAATCTTGTGCCGAAATTTTTCTGGTGTTAACATGTATCGCTTTAATATTATCTTTTTAACTTCTTTATAATCGTTGGCAATTTCATCCGCTTCTCTGGCGATTAATTGAGCAACATCATACGGCAACAAACCAAGTAAATGAGTAACCCATGCACTTTCTAACACATCAGCTTGCTTATGTAAATGGTCAAACATAATTAAATATAAACTTATGTCAGTTTCGTCAGAATTAAATTGTTGTATCAAATGATGAAGTTCTAACTTCGGCTTCGTCATTTGCGTGGTGCTAGCATCTTCATTGGCGACGGAACTGGTAAGCCTACTTTCAGCTTCTAGGCGTAATTTTTGCAGTTCAATCCCCGCACATTCTTACATTCTTCTATTTCCTTTCTTTCAGTTATTATCATAGTCAAGCATTCCTTGGCGCATTCTTCGTCGTACTCTTTGCTCGCCAAAATTATATTTTTCAAATAGTTCATTTTATGACTGTCATTTACATCTTCTCCTAACTCTTCAGCAACTGTTTTTAAATCGCACTTCTTTGCATTGACGAAGATAGACATTTTCGTGCAATTTAAATATATATATTCGATGAATATAACGTACTTTGAATATTAAATTCTCACCTTATCTTAACTTATTCACTTGAGCTAAGCCTAAGCAGCCAGTTTCATACAAATTCTTTTTATCAATATTTTTTCAGATAAATCCCACTTCTGATTTCTGTTGGCTGCTCAAAATTTGCCTTAGAGATTAAATGCAATAATCAGAGTTAATTAATATTAAAAAATAAGGTTTATTCAAGTTTCGAAAACGGACTCGTCAGTCATCAGTAGCGTATTCTAATAAGAATTCTAAACATTACAACATAAACAAAAATACATCAAGTTGCCACAAGATAAAAGAAGTTGCAAATAAAATATGCTTACAACTGTTTACACCCAAGTTCAATTTAAAAAAAAAATTTAAAATCTTATCCTCATTTTGAAAGATTTAATTTATTTTAAGAAACATGTGTTCAAAACTCAAGTAAAACTTTTATTTCTTTAAAATATATTTCAAAAATAGACAAAACATTCAAGGAAAAATGAATCAAAGACCATACTTGCTAAATGCTCTAATCTTTAATGCTAAATTTTAAATGCAACCATGGGCAATTCTATACAGTTTTTTTCCCCCAAGTCACTAAATATAGCAATAATTTTGTACTATTACCAAAATTACTAAAAAAATCAAAAATGAATGCTTCTCAACATTAATACTGCATAAAAAGAATTATTGTAAATTTGTCTACATAGACAAAATGTCTTTCCAATTTTGTGATTTTATTTTAAGTACTTAGTTTTAAAACAAGACAATGAGCAAGAAAATCTAAATATTTCTATTACTGCAAATGAAAGAAAATTAAGACAGTTATAACTATAAGAATGATAAAGTACTGGTTTTCAAAAAGAATTATGTTGACTAATACTTTACATATATCAATTACAAATATAACCATTTTCAACATAAATAGACAAAAAAAAAAGAAAAAAAAAAAGAAGAAGAAGAAGAAGAAAGAGTTAAAAAAATTATCATTGAAAACAGATAATTTAAATTAGCAAATTAGAAAAAATTATACTCACCAGTCCAAAACTTTTCTGTCTTTGCCAACTCTATCCTCCATATATACTTAGCAGATGAAGCTGGCTATTAAACAGAAACAACCAATCAATTGGGAAAAAGAAGAGATATTACTAGAAAAAATAAAGAGAATGAAAATGCTAATAATTTTTTTTTTAGCATGCAGCTACTATAATGCAAGAATAACTAAAACCCCTGCTATGCAACATCTTTTAACTATGTAACATTCCACAAAAAGGCCAAAAATAAAGCCAAATTTAGTTGTCTACAAATAGTGGTTAGTAAAAGGAAAATTAAATTAATAACTTAAAATACTTTTGTGGGAGAAAAAAAGATTTAGTCCCCTTAACAAAATATTTAATAAAATATATATGATACAGCATTATAAGAGTGCCAGAAATCCCACAGAAAATTAATAGCTCATTTCCTGTGATGCACAATTTAGATTTCACTTTATTTTCTGGTCAAATATTTAAAACACAGTTGATCTATGTATACAGGAAGCATTAGTACTTTTTAGATAATTATTAGGAAGTTTAAAGTAATAAATACTAGTATTATATATTTCTGCTACATTTTAAACTAAAAATGAAACTAAAACAGATATTTTTAATGCCATATAAAATATGCCTCTTATAAAAAATAGACCATAAAAAGATTTCAGTTTTTATTTTGAAAATTATTTATATGATAAGCATTAAATATTCCAAAGGTGATCAAAAACTGAAAAAATCTCCAACAGTGGTTCATGACACTAAAAATTTCATACATGAACAAAACAGAATAAACCTAGAATAATAACATCTATGAATAAAAAATTACTATTCAAAAATTAAAATATATCCTTAAAAATAAGTATAAGAAAAAAATAGGAAGTTTTTTAAATAATTCAATTTATTTATCTTGCTATAAATATAGCTGGAATGAAAAAAAAAAACATTCAAAATATTAATGACAATTGAGTTCATAATGACATTAATTATATATAAAAAACCCGAAAGAAATATAGATCCGTTAAAAATAACAGAAAAACAAAATTACATTTCGGTTTATTGTTTTACTAGTGTAACATGATTCTAAATCCTTTCATACTTTAAATTTAAATATTGATTGAGATTTAATTCTTTATTCCCCCCCTCTAAACATTCACAGTTAAAAAAAAAAATTCTAGGAATGAAAACATTCCTTAAAATTGAAAATCGAATATGCTGCCATAAACTTCATACATTTCTTATAAATATATAAAATAAAAAATAACACTTCTTTCTTTGTTTTATGAAAAATATTATCAATGGCCTTTACCAAGAATTAAAAATACAGTTTTCTCAAACAAATAGACTTTATGAATTTAAGATACAACTTCTAATGTGATTACACATTTAACAATAACAAGTAATAATTGTGGCTACAAAAAAAAAAAAGTAAAACGCTCATGTTAAGTGCTTTGAGAATTATATGAAAATATAAAAAAAAATACATAGATATATAATAAAATTTTTTCATAAAAAATGCTATGATAGATACTTACAGTATTAGGAATTTTAAATGTACTGCTTTGTTCTGCATTTGTAGAAGCATTTTGGGCTTTATGTTCTTCATCCTCTTCTGCTTCTTCTAATATACTATCAGAAGGTGGAACTTGTCTTGGAGCTAGAATATCAGCAGCTGCCTGCTCATTTGAAGGTTGAAGATGAATATCTTTAGTAGCAGTTTCACCTGAGACAGAGCTAAAAAAAAATTATTATTTTGTTACACGAGAACATTAAATCAATACAAATTCACAATCAATATTGGCATGGTAAATAATGTCTTATACAGGTGAGAAGATTTGCCATTTTATCATCCCAACTATATAAGTATTATAAAGTGTATCACTAATAGTCAGGTGTATGATGAAGGGTAAGGAGATACAAGTTCTTCTCCCCAGATTTTTTTCCCCTGGGTCATTAAATTTATTAATCAAAAAATCAAGAAATTTATTAAAAGATTTGTTGACCAGTTGAACTAATCTGTTTGCATAAAAAGAGAAAAGTTATATTTGGTATGTGAAAAAATTCTGATTCTGTTTCATGTTAGAGAAACACCTGCATTCAAAATCTATATTTTCAGTGTTAGATTTTTAAAAATATTTTTAAAATTTTTGTAATATTATTTAAGTAAAATAAAAGCTGGATCATTTCCTACATTTTAAAGAAAAATACGATGTTTATAGATAGAAATAAAAATGTATCTAAATTCAGAAAATTATCAAGAACGGTCTCTCTGAAATTTTTATATATTTACTAATAAAGATATTACCAGTTCCCTTATCATATAAATATTGTACACATTGGGAAGAGTAAGACCATGTGGTTGTTCAGATTCTTGTCAGTCTCACTAACAAATGCTTTGTGTTTTAGCATAATTAAATAGGTTGATTGGTTCAAATTAAAATTTGCCAATAAAAAATGTTAGTAACAAAATCACACATTTATCTATGTTGCTGCGTTTTTTTCAGTAAATATGCTTACATGCATGTTTCTATAGACAGTCAATCTCTTCATAGATTTGATTCGTAATTTAATATGGACCATCATTTTACATATTATATCTAAACATTAAATTTTATTCATCTAACTCATATGTTGTAGTTATTTTTTTATGTATTTTCAGGCAGGCAGACTTCCTATGTTGAATTCAATTTAGAATTAATAAATATCTACAAATTTGGTCTTAAAAAGCACACACAAAATCTCAGCTTTCTCTTGAAGTGCTTCTGAGTTATCTCAGATTTATGTGTATTACATATTATATTATTCCACACACACACACACACATATATATATGGAATAATACTCATATGTATGTGTGTGTGTAATGATATTTTAAACTCTAGTTTCAATTGTAATTAATTTTTAAAATTTTGTCTTTATTTAAGCCATAGTAACTTCATTCTAAAATGTTCCCTTATTTCTGGATCTCATTCCACATTTTCTAATTAATAAATTAAATGAAGCTTTGTAAAAATATTGCACCATCACTCCATGTGCCAAGTGAAAGGATAGAATTAATAGATTTGATGATGTTAATAGATTTTTCTGAATCCCTGCATTTCTCTTGTCAAGGTCAACATGTGAGAATTCTGGTCAAAATTCGACATGAGTCAGATTTATGAGAATATATTGGTATATAAGACCAGAGATAAATGTTTCTGCCATTTTTTTGACTTTTTAACCTTTGTTTTTGTGCCATACTGCTTGTACATAATGCATGCCTCTCGAGATAGAATAATATGAAATTAACAATTTCAGCTATGACTTTGCTTCAAACACTAAATTAATATGTGATTACATTATATATATATGGATTAAAGAAATTCTTTTGTTAAAATCTACAGTTTAAATATTTTTATCATCATAATTCTTTCTGTTTATATATAATAAACAATAAAGTAATATATCCTTACACTTTGTAGATATTTGAAAGATGGTTGTTCAATTTCTACAAATTCCATCTTTCAAAATTGTTCATATCATTTTACGATCATCAGAAACTTGTGAAATATTATTCTGGAAATTGAACTCGATTTTGAACCATATTCAAATGAATATAAGTAAAGAAAGCAGTTGATTCATTTGAATATTGTCTCTTCTTCAAAAGTGATGTTTATGCCATTTAAGATGTTGTGAACAAATAGTTTCAATTATAGATCAGTAAAATAAAGCTAAGAAAACATTTTGCTTTAAAGAAAAAACTTTATGAGATTATAAAACAGTTTCGTAAAATTATTCATAAAAAAATTGCATCTTGATATGTTTTTTTTTGTTTGTTTATATAAATTTATAAATTTTTGTTTGTACATCATTGACTTCATATCATACTTTTCGACCTCTTTCTACCACTACTCTTTCATTATTTTATAAGCCCTTTGGAGCATATGATGTAACAATAGACTTTGCATTTAACATAATTTTCCAATTTTCAATTAAAATTTAAAGTTAAACTAAAATAGTATTTTACCCAGCATTACAGAATACTCATGTACTGCAGGATGTAATATAATAAACTATAAGCTAGAAAACAATTTTAAAAAAATCAGCAACAATCATCTCCAGGCAATATTTGCACTGTCTTACAAAAATAAAAAATTACATGGTTGCCAGATCTTCACGGATACTTCAAAATAATGATTACCAAATAATCATAAAACTTAAAATATTGATACGTATTTTATTCATTCTGGCATATAAGTGGTTTAAATTGGACTAATTAATTCTGCTACATAATATATTTAAAAAATTCTGTTACATAATATAAGATAAAAGTTATGTCTTATTTTCATACTTTATGTTTGAAACTTACTTTTTTAATTGACCAGGCATAGAAACTTTAGCTGATTCCACATTTCTCACCTGACCACTTCTAACACTATGAATATAATTGTAAAAATTACATTTTTATATCATAAAAAGATGAAAATTACATTAAAAATTAAGCATTTAGTAAACTTTTTAACATAAATTTATTTAATTTCTTTTTCATAAATTATTTTGAAATCTATGAATTTCAAAAAGTAGAAATGGATTGTACTAGCAAAGTCAATGAGAATATTAGTATAATTTTAATAATCAACAAAAAAAATTGAAAAATTTCATAGCAAAGAAACTATATTGAATTCAAAAATAAAATTAACATACAAAATTATATACATATATATATATACATCAAAAGAATATATATATATATATATAACACCAAAGATATCTAGATATATTGCCTTATTTAAAATATCAAGCTATATTAATAATAAAGTAAAATATGTGAGATGGTATTCTAGAGGACTAACTGTTTTATCCAAATCAAGTTTGGAAGAGGTGTACTTTGAAAGGTGAAAATATGCATATCTGAGAGACATTTTATGAAATTTTAATTTAAAATTAAACAAAACTTTAACAGTTATTTCCTATATTTTCAGAAAACAGTGATTACAATAGTAGGTTTTGCATATCTGATTTTTTTTTGGAACTTCAATAATATCACATTAATTACTGCATAGTTTATTAATTATTTTTTTTTAATTTTTATAATCATTTTATATTATATTTCATTGGATATTGAGTTTTTATTCCATTATTGTTAATGAAGACATGATGATACGGCTTAATTTTACTTGATAAAAGAAGGTTTCTGAATAAAGTAAATTTTCAATAAGTTTTCTAAATTTACAATTAAAGTTAAGCTTTACAAGTAAACAGTGATGAAAAGGATGTGATACATGTCTACTGAAATTTGAATTCAAAGAAGATATCTTAAGTATTTGATTAAAAATTTTAGCAACCATCAAATAGTTGATTACCTATAATGGTTAGCGAAAAATAAAACAAGAAACCTGGTAAGTCTTTTCTATGGATCAATGGATGCTCAGAGGAACTGAGCTTTTGGAATAAAATGTTTGCTATCCTATAAAGTTACTGGTTTAAGTTTCGATCAAAAGATTGGTCCCTACATTAGTATTTCCCAATTTGAAGTTGTGATCAGTCAGGTGTCTATGAATTACTAGATTTTCATAAATACAAACAGAAATATATATCAGGAAGAGTGCCAAGAAACATATTTTCTTTTTGAGGAGGAGGTTTATAATTTTCTACTCTTGCCTTTATGGACATTTTTGTAAAGGCATTTATCAATTATCTAGTGTTAGTTTAGGAATTTTGAACTATAGTAAACATGTATTTTCAATTCTTAAAATCAAGGACTAGAATGAATGAGGTCATTAAATTTTAGCACTATTTAAAAATTATATTTCAATATAGTCTACTTTTTATGCACATTTTCACAAAATGTAACAGGTATTAGGTTTATTGGGAGAAAATGTTCCAGCCTGTAGAGACAGTGCTTGCAGGTTGTGTCTTGTACAAACATATCTTTTCATGGGCTTTAATAATATAAAAGAACAAGTAAGTTCAATCAAAGAAGATTGCAAATATTACCAGAATGATCATTTAGGTGTTGATAATAAGCCACATTATTTTAAGCACTTTTTTTAAAAATAAAAATATTTAAAATAAGCATTTCAAACATTTATTAAACTTTATAATAAAGGTTTCACAAAAATGAAAATATTGTACTGTGAAATTTCAGTTATTCTAAAATAAAAATTTAGCTAACATATTCATAGTTTCTTTAATAACTATATAAATAAATACTTATGTGTGAATTCTGTTTTATAACAAACATTTATAAAACTTAGTTGCAGCAAATATGCACCAAATTGATGAAAAAATAATTTTCTTACCACCACTCAATAGCTGTGCTTAAATTATTAAAAGAGGGTGGACGACTTCTTAAGAAACTCTGCATGCTTTGTAATGCATCTAAAGCTGTTCCTAATAGAAAATAATTGCAATATATAATAAAAATCACATTAAAATAGTCTTTTATAACTTCTATACAGTCATAACATAAAATTTTAAATAACACTATTAATGCAATTTCAAAAACACAATATAGCACAAAAAGCTTTATAATCATTACAACTTACCTTCTACTACATCAATAACAACAAGACCAATGACTGTTGGAATTAAATCTTTGTATACAGTATGAACAGCAATAGCACCTCCCATACTATAATGAACAAAAATTTGAATCAACAATAAAAAATCAATATTATCTGATGGTAATGCACAGTTGAACTGTACAATTTAATATCCTAAAACTTTTTCAGAAAGGATTACAAAATAATAACAAATAGCAAACAATAAATGTTTAATTTATGAAGTAAATTTACTCATTCTTAATTGTTCAGACATCTTTCTTCGTCCTGTATCTAATAGTAAGAACTTAAATTAGCATTTAAAGTAGAAAAATTAACAAAAAATTGTGAAACCATAGAGGCTAAATTTTAAAAAATTAAGAAAAAGTCTTATTTTTAAAATATTTTATTATTTAAAAAATCACAACTCAAATATGATAAATTAAAAACATTTTAATGGATCAATTGCATTTACATTATTAAATACGTCAATAAATGATTTTCTTAACATATAAGTTAAGTTTAAATAATAATCTAAAGTGGTTCAGAGATCAAAATATATTTTTAAAGTTAACTTGAATCTGGTATATAATAGCCTACAATAAAACAGTAATGTTCCATAATTAATGCGATTTTAATGCCTATTAATTATTATTAACAAAAGCTTAAAAAGTCACTTATAAGGAGTAATCTGTAAAATCTATCGATTAGAAAATTAATGTAACAAAATAACAAACATTAGATTACAAACTATTCTTAAAAATGATGTCTTATTCAAAATTCTTGATTTACACACAGAAAGCACAATTTAAATTTTTCAAAAACAATTTTTTTTCAGGTCATAATTAAAGAATTGGAAATACCAGGGCAACAGATGATACGATCCCTTTCTCTTTGTTTTGTTAACTCTAACATTATTTTTAAAAACTTAGGTTGATGAAATAAATAAACCTTTATAACTAAAACTGAATGATTTTTTTAAAAAAAATTATCTCCTTAATACATATTATCCTATTTTTTTAAAATCCGGTTTAATTTACTATATAAAAGAATGTATCTGAAGCTGTATGAGAGCATATAGAGCATAACATGAAAATTAAGTTAAAATGTTCATAAATAACTAATTCAAGATTTTTTTGCTCTAGTCCTGATTTCTGGCAGTTCTAAATTATACAAATTCACTCTCTTAAGAGTCAATTTGTATATAAATATCATTAGACAGAGGGACAGAAAATGTTTAATAAACCATCAATGCACTAACACGTTTTGCTCAGTAAGAAAAAAAAAATGTTACCTCTAAATATATATATAATAATTTTTAAACTTTATTAAATAGATAATAAAGTTTAACTTTCATTTTTTCAAATAAAAATTCCTCATGTAAAAAAAATGGATAGATTTTTTTAATCTTCACTCACAAACTGAAGAGGTCAGTTTATCTGGTTACAGCCTAAGTTATTATAGAATATATTTTAAGAGTCATTTTTACTGCCTAGAAAGAAAACACAATTCATTACTAACTATAAATATTGCCATCAAATAGAAAGAGGGGTAAATAACAGTTAAAGATGCACCTATGTCCAACTAATATAACAGATGGTTGATCTTCATCACCATAAAGAGCTTTAAATACATCACCAACATCACTGAAAAGGAAAAAAAAAAAAAAACATAAATAAAATAAATCTAAACAAAAACAATTTCAAATAAAGACAGAAATAAAATTTTATTTTAGTTTAGCTTACTTTGATAATCTATCAGCTGAGAGATCATCTTCATCCAGACAATGAGTCTCACCTAAAGATTTGTTACAAAAAATAAATTAATAAAGATTTCAAAATTCAACTTATATATATAAAAAAATTCCATAAATAATGTAACCAAAACATTTTGAAAATTCATACCATGGCCTCTAAAATCCAGTGCAGCTATTTGGCATTCAATAAGTTGACTAATAGTCGCCTATGACAAGATTCACACATTAAAAATATATAGATTTATGATTAAATATACCATATAATTCATAATTTTATTAGAAAATAGGAATACACCTTTTATCAGTTTCCACTTAAATTTCATTATTCACATTTTTAATTTTAATAAATGTATCAATTTGTTCAGACAAAACTATTCAACTTTTAACTAAATACAGATATTCTTGGTGTATGGTTTCAGCAAATTTCTAACATTTTTAAGAAAATTTTTGTTACAATATAAAATTAGATTTTAATTAAAACTAATAAAGAATTTAAAAAAAATAAGCAATAATTTTCTGAGTGCTAAATTAATTTTTTAAAAGTAAGAAATCGTAAACAAACTCTAGGACGACGTCATTTTATAGAAACGACGAACAAAAAGCAATTTAAAATAAGTTGAAGGAAAATATAATAAACTCCTATTTTTTTTGTTTTTTTTAATTGTTTTCTTTTTTTAAGTTTTAAAACAACACTTATGTTAACTTATATGAAGAAGTCACATTGTGCAAATCAAAGAATTTGCCTTTGGGAATGTAATGAATCTAAGATTTTAATGAATCGTGCCAAAATAAAAATGCATCTTCTTTTCAAGAGTCATATGTAATAATATAGTTTAGAAAAAGGCTGTTTGAATTTATAAAATGCATTTAAAAAAATAAAATTTGAGACTAACAATTAGAGTTCATATATTATAACTATTAATTAGGCACAGTTATGCATTTAAGACATAATAGCAATTCTTGATTTCTGATTCTTATGGAAAACTATAGCCAATTGTATCTTAGTCTTCAAAATGATATCTATAAAAATTAAAGAAATAAGTGAATAAAAATTAGTGCACAGTTTTTGTATTGAAAGTTTAAACATATACCAAATTTTACATCAAATCAATCCACAGAATGACTGCTCATTGTTCTTTGCGATTGCATGCAAGTTAACATAATTTTAAAAAATGAAATCCACAATCACAAATTTCGTTATGTTAGAATATTAACATTTTTAAGTCATTATTTGTCTTAAATTTAAACAGTTTGAAAAAATAATACTGATAAAAGCAGGATGGCTTTTTTAATATGCATCTGCTTTCAAAGAAGCATATGTAATAACTAATAATGCAAAACTGGTAAATGCAGGTAAAAATATTTTTTGCTCATATATTTCGGAGACATCAAAACCTGCTAACCAAAGCAATATCTTGCTCTCAAAGATAAAAAATAAATCATCTATCATTCCAAATTAAACCTATAAAAAGGTAATCTTCAGCACGTGTCTGCATGAAATAAAACATGATATTTTTGGAAAGTAAATGCAAGGAGGTGTTTTCTATGATATTTTACAATACATATATTACTAATTCAATTAAAAAATTTTATTTAAGGGAAATTTGGCTTAATATATACAAGATATCAACTCCCAACAACTAATTTGCAAATTTTTTGTAATAGACATACATCCCATAACAAAGGTTAAGTGAAATATATAATTATATTCTTAGTAAATTGAGGTAAAAAATGCAGATGAATTACAACTTTTAGATTTTTATATGTATCATTTACCTTGACAATCATATTTAACAAAATATTCTTAAAACAGTAAGCCTTTAAAAAAAAGTGAAATTCCAATGAACTAAAACAATTATTAAAGCTGATCAATTTATGAAAATTTTAATATCACTATTTGATAAATCTGGCCATTTTATATTGCTTTATCGACTATCTCAAAGAAGCCAATAAGGATTTCTCAAGAGTAATTGACTTAGAGTATGAAAATGTTGAGTGTTTTAATCTTGCAATATTCAGAACAGAATAAATCAGCTTGATTTGATTGCAGGAGATAGAAATGTTAATTTATTTAGTTAGAAGTTGAAATATTAAGAGTCTTTTACAGAATATGAATGTATAAGGTCAAAAGAATGTCTAAAAATTTAAATTCCATAATTTTTTGAAATATATTTATAAACCAAAAAAAATATAATAATAATAAAATGTAATTGGGAGCATTTATATAAATTTAAAAAAAGTTAAATTTCAATTTTTAATTGCATCTGTGAAATGTTTGGTGAATAATTATTTAATGGTATAAATTATGAACATTTATCATATTCCAATTTCTTTAGTAAACTACTGCTCTGCTTCAACTACTGCTCTGCTATAATTCTCAATTTTATTTAAAGACATACTTGGATTGAGTAAAAAAGTCTATATATTAATGGCAGTTTCATCATTTCACCTTTAATTTAAAACTGAATTTCTAGGGTATTGATAGAAAAGCAGAGAGATGTGGAGTTCAAAGATCAGGACTATTTATGGACTACATAATAGTATTAATGAATTATATAACTATCAAAATTTGAAGCTTTAAAGTATTTTGATGATAAACCTATTAGGAGACCAAGTTATATAAAAAAAATTAATTGAGCATTTGAGCTGGTAATACTGGCGAACCGACTGATCGCCAAAGGCGGCTAGTTTACAATATAGAATGTCTTTTTGAACTACAATTGTTAATGTAGATTTAAAATCGCCAAAGGCGGCTGGTTTACAATATAGAATGTCTTTTTGAACTACAATTGTTAATGTAGATTTAAAATTATTCATTCATTTATTCACATAAGTTTTAATATCTAAGCTGTAAGACTATATATCATAAAAGTGACAAAAAGAACAATAACTTTAGTAGTTTTATATTAACCAAACAGTAATGGTGAATTCTGAGTTTACACATATGATATAGCCAAACTTTTGACGTAACAAAATCATAGGTGAATCTAATTAATAAACTAATATAATAGGTTTGGAAAATCATCAATTGCTTGCAGTTAAAAAAAACCATTTTTTCTTTAAAAAAGTCCTTACACTTAATAAAGACCATGATAATCCACTATATCCTCCACCATGAAGTAAAAGCAACAATGGACCAGAGCTGCCTTTTAAATATACCCTGAAAGACTAAAATATTATTAAAGAAAATAGCATTAAGGTTTCACAACACATAAAAAATACTTTAAAAACCATGCATCCTTATTTAATTATCAATTTAGTTGACAAATCTTTTTTCTAGGCAAACTTTTAATTCAACATTATTTCATTTTCTAGATAGCTTTGAAAACTGTGCTTGTTCACAAACTTTAGATTTAACTGTGAAGCTTTCTAGAAGGCTATATGATACTTAGCATATAAGAATCAATAATTGCATTCTATCAAAGTGAGTTTCCACTTTGCTACATTCTGTTCTACCAGATTCACATATCTTTCGACAATATTTTTTTCATAGGAAATCTCTACAATTGCAATTTTTACTTTGACTTAATTTTAAAAATAAAATGTTTTTAAAGATAAATTCAATTATCAACTCTTCTCTATTTCACCAGTCTCAAAGAATATTTAATAAAACTGTTTTCTAAGCATATAAACACAGTTAAAATTTAAATATAATCATGAAAATAATCTATTTTCTTTCATTTAATATTTATTGATTAGCAAATTTCCTTTTTAAGGCAAAGAACTTTAAAAAGCTAGCAATTAAATCTAAATTCCTTATACATCAGAATTTCAAATCTCTTAATCAGTCAATATTTTCAATAGATGAAAAAAATATTTCATTAACATCGTTTTGGTTGGGTAAAAATTGGAATCATAAAAGATAAATTGGTTATTATATTGGCAATAAGCATATTGATTACAATTTCTATAACATTAAATATATTATTTTAAAACAATTAATAGAATATCATAAAATAACCATCAAAAATTTATTTACAGAAAAATTTAAATCAAAACATTATTCATGTATGTAAAATAGATTTAAACTATGATTTTGAGTGATTTAAAATATAGTACCTGATTATTCAAAAGACTTCAATGCCAATAATAAAATTTTATAATTAGTATAAAAACATATCTTATCATTAAATAAAAGGATACATTGCCATCAGAAATGGTGACATCCCGATAGGTATAAAAATATTTGTCCCATGCTACAGGTGTATAATCACGGCGTCTGTTAATTTTTCGAGCAGTTAATCTATAGGATTGAAATGAAGAATTTATGAATCATTCAATAAATACTGAGGAAATAAAATATTTAAGCAGTTTATGAATAAAAAAATATGTATATAATTATTAGTTTTTACACATATATATACATAGAGTAAAATAAAAAAAAGAGAATCCTATTTTGTCAACTGGATTTAAATTCACATTATTGTCCTATCAAAAGATTGCACAACACTTTTGGCAATAGCTAAGATGATTATATAGCAGATGATGGCAACAATCAACTTAAGTCATCTATTATAATAAAAATGCAGCTCGAAATGCGTTGCTAAGCACAAAACTAGAGAACGGCTCAACCGATTCGGCTAATTTTTATTATAATATTTTCGTTAAGACACGAGGATGGTTTTTATGGAGAGAAAAACTGAAAAAAACTGCGAGGAAAATGGTTAAAAGGACACTTTTCTTACTTTCCCGCCAAAAATCTTCATTTCCTTCCCCCACACCAACTGAGTAAGATAGAAGGAAGTAATAAATTATGATTTGTTTAGAAAGAAATATGTGAAGCCAGTTAGTTTTCATTTATAGATAATGAGATGTTTAAAAAAGAAAGAAAATAGTTGCTTTTATTACTTGTCTGTATGGATATTTAATCTATGTCTGCTCAAAATAAAGTCTGGGCAGGGAAGAAAAAAAAGAATAACAGAGAAAAAAAAAGATTTTGTAGAAAGAAAAGTAGTGAAGAAAAAAAGGAAAAGAAAAGAAGTGTGTGTGTGCAACCATTATTTCCTATGTGAGCGGCATTTTCCAAGCTATTTTTAAACTTTCGCATCTCTTGAAAACCAACTGTGTTTTATTTGTTTAGTGTGTTTACATTTATGAAAATTTGATTATTCTATAAAAATGTAGAATTTTAGAACTTTCCCTCCACTATTTAAGTAAAATATCAATTCCGGGAGAATCATGGCACGGATAGAAAGAGAAAGATGTGCAGTACAATGAACAGAACGTCTGAAGAAAATAACACTTTAAATGAATTATATGATTATCAAAATTTGTTTGGTTTAAAAACATTTTGGTGAAAAACCTGTTATGAGACACAGCTACATAAAATATTATACAAAATTTTTTAGCAAGCATTAATATTGGCGAACCGACCGGTCACCAAAGGCGGCTAGTATGCAATAAATTACAAACTAAAAAGTTATTATTTGAAAAATTCAAATTCAATAGAAGTGCCATGTTCTTAGATATTATAGTTTTAGACTGCTATTTCACATCGTAACAAAATAAAATTTCCATGCTCATTCTAAATATTAAAATATGACAAAATTTCTATCTAGATTTATAAATAAGAACAGGATTAATTTTTGTCACAAAATAAACCACATTTTCGATATTCTTGAATAACATTTGGTACAATACCATAGATTGAACCCTAATTTTAGATCTTAAAAAATAATATATTCCATGTAGATGGTAGCTAGATATATGACAGTCAACAGAATACTTGATGTTACTGAGAAAATTGTAAAGAATATCTTCCAATTTATCATTTCCCATATATGTATATCTATATCATTGTAAATATTGGAACATTTACTACCTTTATACAACACATATTTTATTAGAATATGACAAAAAAAATTTTAATGCTTTTAAACAGTAAAAGTAATGTTTTGCAAAATGGATTATAATATTAATATGTTGGGGCATTACATTTCCACCAAAATATTTTAAAAAAATCAAAAAGATTATATTATTTGTATATATATTGAAAAATAAATTATTTTGCAATCAGTACCACATGCTTTAGTTAGTGATCAATATCACTAATTAGTTAAATGAAATAATATTTGGGAAAAGTGAATGTAATGAAAAACAGTCGGTGCTTAGAAAATTTTAAAATAATAATTAATTATTAAGGAACTTCATTCAAAAATTGCAGTTAAATGAAAAATTATATTGCGTACAGTGAAAATCTCGGCAAATCAATATATATAACAATTCGAACATATGAATTATAGATTGTTTTTATTTTGAAAATGGACGCATGAACATACCCTGTACCGCCAGAGTACATTGGTGGCAGTTTGCTTCGCATAATTTCTTTGGCTAAAGCCGACATATCTATGCTTTATTCTAAAATCAATTTATTATGGCATTCGCACAAAGAAAATCGCTGAACAATAAATATTAAAACAAAAACTACGAACGGACTTCAGATTAAAAATTGCAATAAGAAAAAACTCGCTGCCAAAATTCGAAGGTTCAAGCAACAAACCTTTATAAAAAGCCGGTTGAAGACTTAAATATGAAGTACAAATAAAGAACAATATAAAAAAACCTCCTAAGATAAAATGATGCTAAAAATATCTCTTGGAATTTTTGCAAAAATATAGCTCATATCTTTGAGCAATATTTTTTATCTTTACTTTATGATTTCCGTCACACTAGAACATATTTTAACCAATCCAACACTGCAATGCTTCCCTGTGCACATTTACTGCAAATAAAAGCATTTCAGCTGGATTAATTTTAAAAATCAATAAATAACATGAAAAAAATTAACTCAATTCCTAATTAGATCAATAAAAAGGGAAAAAATTGGTACTTTTCATTTAACCGTTTGCAAGCGAAAAATCGCCACATAAAGTTGACGGAATTCTACATTATTTGGAAATTTTTCGCTTGTTCGGCTAACGGAAAAGAAGCCCAAGATTTTATTTTAGTTATCTTTTAATAAATAATTATAATTAATAAAAATAATTGATCAAAAAATTATATCTTGCCAAAATCAAATGAAGTTCGTATCCGTTGAAAATAAGTCAGAACAGACTCAGAGCACGCTCAATTGATGTTGAAATTTCAACGCCAGCAGAGGATTTATCGCCAATTGAAGCAATGTAAATGTGTGTATTTTCTACACTAGCTAGGATAACGCAATACAGAATAGAAACATTTGATTGTTTTTATTCTGTGTTATTTTAATTCGAAAGTATTTCAAAATGAATACAAAAAATCAATTAATTAACAATGTTTAATATTAGATGTCTCCAACATTAAGAAAATAAAAAGAATCCTTTGAAATAATCGGCGGAAAACATATTAAACCTAACCTCCTTAGAGTGGGGAACCCTGTAAGAATTATCACTGATAGAGGTTCAGCGTTCACTTCAAAATTATTCAACGACTACTGTACTGAAGAAAACATACACCATTTACAAATAGCAACAGGTGTTCCTAGAGGAAACGTTCAGGTTGAACGAATACACGGAACTTTGATTCCCGTCCTCACCAAGCTATCGTTAGACGTCTCAACCAAATGGTAAAAATATGTCGACAGATTGCAAAGAATACTAAACAGCACTATATCTTGAAGCACTAAATGGACACCATTCGAAATTTTAGTAGGAACCAAAATGCAGAATAAGGAAGACATCCGAATCAAAGACCTACTATTAGAAGAAATGACAGAAGAGTTTCAGGAACAACGTGAATTTCTAAGGAAAGATGCCAAAAAGAACATAATCAGAGAATCGAAAGACTTACAACAAAAGAAGAAAAAGAATTTCAAAATACAAAGAAGGTGATTTAGTAGCAATCCAAAGAACTCAATTTGGAACTGGACTAAAACTGAGACAGAAGTTCTTAGGTCCTTATAAAATAACCAGAGTGAACTCTAAAGATAGGTATGAAGTAGAAAAGGTCGGTCAGCACGAGGGTCCGAACTCTACCACTACCTCAGCTGATTTAATGAAGCATTTTTATACTAATTGAATTTTGAATATTAGTTATTATTTTTCATCTTTCTCATATTATACCTTTTGAGAAATTAATTGCTAGTGATTTGAATGGTAAAGCTCGTTTCAAATGATTGTCTTATATTTGTTTGCAGTAATTATCGCATTTTCATATCGTTTATCATTTTTATCAACCTATTCTAAAGAATTTTCATGATTAAATATTTAGTTAATTGTAGGTTCACAATATAAAGTATTTTGGAATTTTTATGTGCTTTATTCTAGATCCGGAATTGTGAACATTGAGTATACATCTTTTCATCTGGTATTTTATTTTGTTATTTTTAGGAATATTATTATTTGTGGTTATTGCATATACATTCTTAATTCATCAAATTCATGATTGTAACTAAAATTAGCTTATGAGTAAAATGTAAGATCATGTAAAAAAAATTTCTCTCTCAACGTTCTGTAAAAGCTGAGAGACCAGCTCTATCAGGAGAGGGTGATTTTGTAGGATATCCCACAGAACTATTTTAATTAACCAACATCTGCCTTCATCTTGTTTTGTCAACACCCGATGTTATATGAAAGCCAAAACTAGAGTTGTAATGGTTAGATTATTTCCCAGAGGACGATAAATTTTAATTAGTTTAGCATTCCAGAACAACGCCATCTATCGGTCTTTTGAAAGTCTGTCCCAATTAATTTTGAGGCAGAGGCCCCACTAACTTTCGTCAAGAGAAGACGTCTGTCTTCACGCGTCAGCAATTCCCGCAAAGCTCAGCGGCTACGCGGTAATATATATTTTCAGTCATAATGTTTCCCTACCTCTAATGTCCTCCTAGAGGAAATAATCTAATTTTCTGATTATTAAATATCTCCATGTTTTAATTCTTTTTAATATTTCCCTGTAAATATTTCCCATTAACTCTAAATAAATTCTTTTATTTTTTCTAAAGAAGTCTCTTCATCCTTCGTTTGTATTATTTTAATTTTGGTTTAGAAACTAACCGTAAATATTAAAAAACCCCTAGACATCAAGCCACTAAAACCCCGCTATCTGAAGAGTCTTACGTTTTTAGAAGATTTGGTTTGACTCCCACATATATATTTCCATAACTGTATAGTAATAAAAT
>JAOUZG010029335.1:1982889-2027653 GCA_026289955.1 Argiope argentata
CAAACTTAATAATAAAAATGAATTGGCCATGCCAGATGTCAATTATTCTGCTTCTTTATTGTTTCTACTATTTTCTGTTTCTTCTTTATTTCTATTATTTTTTTGGTTTTAAGTTCAAGTAGAATCATTTCCAACCTTTCCAACCCTCCCCCCCCCCAAAAAAAAAACACCCACAAGAAGCCAAGTTTTGCTTTTTAAATTAAATTTCGTTCAACTCTTGCGATAATTTATCATGAGATCTTTTAAAACATTTAACAATGTTCTAGAAAATACTCTTTTGAGAAGAAGAGGCAAAATAAGTTTGTGATAGACGCAGTGCAGCTATTGTATAGTATACGAACGCGGATATTTCTATTTCTAATCGAATCAAAGATTATTGTGTATGGACTGGCTCTTTAGAGGGTCAACCACAAGACCTAGGACTACAAAGTGCCTCGTATATAATTTTGGAAGGTGAGTATACGTATCTCGAAAAGAATTAAAAAAAAATTAAACGAAACTTTAATAGTTTTTTTCAGCCGTAAATTATAAAAACATAATAGCGTAGAAATAATATTTTTGCATCATCTTAAAATTCAAGAAAATTAATTTCGTAACGTCACCAAGGCTACTGTTATGCATTAAATTTTAAAAAATATTTTGGGCAGATTTTGCAACATAATATTTTATAATTGTAAAATTCAATGAATTTTAAAGCGTTTCCATTGTTGTCATCAATATTCCATTAAAGTTTTCTCCAATTTTTGTTAAAAAAGATAAATATAATCTTATTTTTATCGTAATAGAAGAAAGACTTCGGTTTAATTTTGAAAATCCTGGTGTACTTGCCGATGAAAATTAATTTCGGGTGTGTCTGAAGCTTTCTTCAAATTTTATATGAGTCGATAGAAAATTAGAGATAATTATGCTTTTTTAGCAGCAACTATTATTTATTAGTATTTAATGAATTGCATGGTATTTAAATAGCATCATATACTTCTCAAAATCCAAAATTGAAAAATACTTCAGGGTTTTATTTATACTATTGTACAACATCTTCTTTATTTTGGTTCCTTTAAACAGTAACATTTTTAATATTAAATGCAATTTCTCCTTTTACACGTGAACTCAGACATGCTTAAAACAATAATGTTTAAGCGAAGACAAAGGGAGTTTTTTTTAATATATAAGTCAATGAAACAATATTTATTTAATTATATTAATTCCTTTTCATGTAATTTTTTTTCTTTTGTATTTTTAAATCCTGATGAGTTTATATTTTAAAGAATGTTTTATAACGGCATATTCATTTAATAAAACTAATCTCGTTATCTTTTTAATCTAAATTTTCAAGGCAGGCACACTTCCTCCTGTTTAAAGAAGCTTTCAGAAAAATCTCTGAAATAATATTTCCAAGCAGTGATAAACCAAAAAGATCAATTACTTTCACCAAGACGATTTGAGCTCACCATAAAGACGATAGAAAGGAAAATTAGCGATTCTACGGCACGGAGTGTCTTTCTCCCAAATGGGAAAATAGTTCAATCATAAATATCTATAATAATGCTCCGTAAATCACCCACGGCCACTCTCGCCTTCATTAGTATTGTGCGAATCTCTCCGAGCCTGACAGTGAACAGAAAATCTTCCGGGCTTAGAGATAGCTTAAACTGGCCCAGGAGAACCTAGCATGATTGAGCCTAATACATCTACCGCGACTTTATCTCCGGCTGTGCACCACACAAAAATGTCCCCGGATGCTCTAATTCCACTCATTTTTTTTTCCACTCTCAACCACCTCAACTTAGTTTGAGCCGCTTGATAAACTCCCCTTAAGATGCGATAATAACACTTGCAGAAAAATTAAAAATATATATATATATAACAATAATAACAATGAAAAAACATTAAAACGAGTCCCTCGAAACCTTTACCAACTCCACATATAAATCACCAGCCTATGTGTGATCACAGTTCTGCTACAGCAACAATATCTTCTTTTTAAAAGTTTTTTCGAAGTGCAAAACGCATTAGTATCGCTTGGAATAAGCGAATACCTACCTCTGGAGTTATAAACGAGCTTATTATTTTATATTTGGAGCACCAAGCCGTCATAAACATTAGCTTATCGATTCTTTAATGAGGAGGCAGGCGGAGTCCGGCTTTTAATGATGAGCGTCCATCATAGGCGGCATTGTCGCCCGGGTATCCCTTCGGAGCTTATTAGTTACGGGCGGTTGCTTCTTCATTTACATGCTCTCGAAAAGTTGGAGATCTATTTATTAGGTGGAGGAAATGCAGCTCGTTGGCATTGTTGTGGAACGGTGAGTTAACCGGGAAGAGGAGAGAGCAGTTGATGATTTAAAGGAGCCATGTTGTGCGCGCAGTTGAACAAAAAACCGTTATTGCCTGCTGGGTCCTCATTCGGCTGAACGGGGGACCTTCGCGCCAGCGAATTGCAGCTATTTGCTGATTTCCACACTCTCAAGTTCATTTAAACTATTCTTTTCTTTTTCTTTTTTTCAAAGATTTTGCGCCGGAAATTGCTTCTTAAAAGGCGTTTATCATCCTTTATGAAGTTGAATAATTTTCTCCCATTCATTCTATCACTACTGTATTTCAGTCATTTGTGTACATCATACTAAAATGAAAGCTCATAATGCCATCCACAGGAATCTCAATTATTATTGTTATTATTTGTCAGCTATGTTATTTTCCCCCAAGAAATTTTCATTAGTCCTTTCACTTCATTTAGAGTTTATCCATCCAACTCAACTATTTCCTAGCATGATTAGAAGTAGCTCTTTTTAAAAATCGGCGCAGTATATTTAGTCATCCAGCTCCGTTTGTAATGCTGGGAGACGTTTTAAAAATATGCTGATCCTTTTTCAGTGTCATTATCGGATGTCCATATTCCACCCTTTGTTTTGGCGTTAAACATGGCAGCGACGTTCTTTTGTTTTAAATGTTTAAAGTGATTGATTTATCAATCTGCGGATAAACAAAGCCTGAATTAATAGTAGTATTCTGATTCATCATACTTCCCCATCAGTTACAAAATTGTAGGTTATTAATAACGTTTTTAAAATTTGTATTCGGAATTGCATCATTTTATTAGTTTTGATTGGTGTGTTCGTAATAATCATGGATTTATATAATCCCATTGCAAGAAAACAGAACTCGCAACGTTATTACATATTTACATTTCAAATAAAATGTTGTAAAAATCAAGTGCTCTGACAATGTGCACGAGAATTTTTGCTATAATTTCTACCACATTCAATGATAATAAGACTTTAGATATTATTAAAAGAATGACAGAACGTTCCAACTAACACATTTTCTTACACGACTAGAAGCCACTTTTCTTTAATTTATTGAGATGATTACTCTTTAAAAGTTCTTAATCTAAATAAAAATAGCAGTGTCTTTTTTTTGGTAAAAAAGAAAAGTGCTGTTATATTTATTAGAAATTATATATAGAAGATATATTAGAAAAGTTAATAAATATTTATCAAAAGCATTTTTAGATTTTTTAAACAGAATTTTCAATTTCGCATTTAAAAAAATGAAGAAAGTTTTTGATTGAATAAATTTTATACCATGATTTGTTTGTAATTTTGGGTTTATTCTATCTTAAGTGAAATTACTATAAATTTTTTTGCATACTTTCAATAACTAGAGCAAAGTTACCAGTTTTAAATCCCCGATTCCTTCATGCGACTAAATGAAATATCGTGGCAATTTACTAAAATAACCAATTTATTTATTAGTAACTACCGATAGGTTACTTATAATTGATCTTTTCCTAAAGTGCATAAAAAGGTATCGTTTATCCAATAAAATTTGAAGTATATTTAATCAATCTTCGTTCGATAAACTTTTTTTCACATTAAATGCAAAGTCAGTTCAGCATTTTCTTCGTTATAGAGACATATTATAATAATATCGAGACATTAAAAGGGCATCTTCATTTAAATTTGAATTAATTATGATGTTTCTAGCTCTGTTATTTCCGCTTCATAAAATTAACAGTTTTCTATGACCGCAAATAAATTCATATGAAGAGCGCAAATCATTTCAGATTAAGTTGAGAATAAGTATCTCATCAAAAAGATGTTTCCAATGATTTAATGTGTTCTCATGATCTATTTGTAGCTTTGCTGATCTTCTTCTCAGGTAATCTTTTACTTGCTCGTATATGAAATCTAAAGAAAATATTGCAATTATCATAAAAATCCAATTTATTTCAATCCTCAAAATTTAAGCTCCAGATTTCGACGAATATCCACGTTTTAGACTTCCCTGATTTAGAAAACACATTCTTGGAAAATGTCTGTCCATCTATTTGCGACAAAGATAACTCATAAACGCTTAGACTTCAATGAAATGTTGAGGAAATTGAAATGGAGGAAATCCGATTGTCTGGTTTTTCGAATATAAGTGAACTCGATAACTAAAAAACGGAGAGAGCTAGAAAGTTAAATTCGATTTAAAGATTTATTGACCTCTAAATATTCATCGAGCTTTAATTCAAATAAAACTAGAGGTTGATCAACTGTCAGTCTGTGCTTTCAGCTAAAGATGAGATAGCTAAAAGATCAATGAATGAAATACATCAAATTTGGTTACGTGATTTTGTGGCTGCAAGTTTAGTTTTGTGTCAAATTTATATTTCGCTCGGTTGGGGGAAAGCGAGTGTAAAATACAAAATCGATTTTTATCGCATGCCAGCGATTAATCATCAAAAGGTTCGAAAGGATCTTTCATAGATTTAGTAAAAATGTGAAATTCACACCAAAGGTTCATATTTTTTAACTGTTCTACACCAATGCCTTAGTAGACATTCTCTGAGATAACACCTTTATGAGAAAGTATGCGGGAAGTTTTGGAAAGACCATTCCCACTGATTTAAAATAATGTGTGATTATGGGTGACATACTTTTAAAGGAGTCGAATTTTCTACTTAAAAGAATTCCAATTGCCCAAAGCCGATGACAGGTGCAAAGTTAAATCCGGTCTTCAGTTTGTGAGCCACCCCTGACAGAGAATATCTCGTTATTACAGAGAGAAAATTTTCTGGTAAACGACGGCCGTTCCACGATAACACTAAACCACAAAGACACTACAAGTGCAGGAAGCACCGTTTGATTATCAACCTGATGCTTTATGGTGATTTTTTCCACCCGAGTCATATTTTTTACCTCTTTTTAGGTTCTGTAATGGGCGGCGTGCATCTGCATGCGAGCACATGATAAGAAAGAGGGGTCCTCAAAAGTTCAGCTCCCTCGGTAGAGATGTGTCTGTTAGCAATGCGCCAATGGGACACGAGATAAGATGGTTATAAGTTACATTCGGTTAAAAGAACCCTTGGGATTGGTTGGAGTGGAAGAGAAGTAAAAAGGGATGGGAAAGGAGAAAAGTTAAACCTTCAGAGAGTTTTGATTTTACTTTTTTTCTCACGATTATGATATTTTTTCTTTCAATTTTGATATACTGTAATATTTTTTAGATTATCATAGATCGTTTTAAAATGTCCAACCCAAAATAGGAATGAAAATGCTGTGAGACTTAAAGACATTTGATAGCGCACATACTAATAATTCATTAACTTTTATATTGTTAGAAGTTAGCACCGTATTGATACATTATCATTAGCTAATAAAGATAATTGTTTTTATATCAAATCTGTTTATTATTTACCACCATCTCAAAGGTTTCTTTGGTTTTAGTAGCTCTCAATCTCAATTTATCAAGTTTAAGGATAATTATTAAACGTTTCTAAATCTTGTTATGAAACAAGGTCAAGTGGTAAATAAACGATGGTAAGGGTTAATATGTACAGTTTATAAAATTCGACAAATTCTAACAATTCACCCCAATTCATACAAATTTAAATCAGTTTAAAGTATATTACCAAAAAGGATAAATGCGTAAACATTTATTACATGGAAACATGTGTAGATGCATTTTTAAATACATGAATTTAACTTTCAAAAATGTATTCAAATATTACGTAAATAAGTTCCTATAAAGCAATAGGAATTTTATGGTGAGTTCCAAAAAACAAAATTTTAGATAGAATTCTGCATCTCTTGATTGCATTAGGCTGTAATCCATAATAATCTCTTATGAAAAATATCTAAGGGAACAACAAGTTGTTTTGGAGAAATGATGGGAAAAATTAAACTATAACTGCGTCTATTAAAATCAGTGAAATGTTGCAAAATAAAATAAATCAAAGGCAGAAATTGAAATGTAGAATAACATCCTAACAAAAAAAAAAAAAAAAAGAGAAATTTTTCTATTTCATTTTACCTAAGATTGGTGTTTTATTTTGAATAACGTTATGACAAATCTCCGATATCACTTTCTTGCAATTTTTGTCTTGGAAAGAGAGATTTATCGATTATCTATTTATCAATAGAGATTAAACACCGACTGAATTTGTTACTAATTTGACGATGTGGAAATGAAGATTTTTGGTTATAAGTTAGTTTTTTATTAATTAATAAAAATTAAGGAATTAATATTTGAAAAAATTGTACAAACATATATATAGGAAGAGTGTAAATTAATAGTAGGAATTGAAAAATCAACTATAAATAAAGAGACTCAAAATAAGGAGAAATAAAGAGATAATAAATAAAGAAATTATAAATAAAGAGACCAAATGTAACCAATAATGTATTGTATAAAACTGAGATTTAATTCTTATTTTATAGCGTAAAGTTGGACTTCCTTGAATTACTGAAGATAAAATTATTCCCAAATATTTAGAGATGTAGTGTATAAAAAATTTCATATGCTATGTTTTCCCCCAAATTGTTTATCGTGTTAAACAATCATGTCCATAAACTAAGGATAATGCAAGTTCAGGAAAAGAAATAGTCAGAAGAAAAGCAAGTGCGACTTATTTATAAAGTATATTTATTAAATAAAAGGTAAAGAGCCAAAAAGTTATGTAATGTTTGATATTAATAAAAATATCTGCTATACTAGATTCAAGTCCAATGAGAATGCTGGACATTCCATACGGGTGGTATTCTCCAATCGAAGACATTCGTTTACGATATTTGCATGGTGAGGATGGGTATTGTCATCCATAAACACGAATTCTGCGCCCATGGCATTCCGAAACAAACGTAAACGCTGTTTTAGAATGATGTTCCGATAGATCCGGCATGACGTGTTTCCAATTTCAGCATGCGGGTCAGTTCTGGAACCCAGAATAATTCCGCCGCAAACGAGCAATCCACCGTAACGGTGTCGTTCAAAGATGTTCTCTTAGGTCTCTCCATATGAATGTCCGACAAGAATCAAACTGCTAATTCAACCTTGACTCGTTCGAAAACATCACATGAGTCCAGTGATGCAGTGTCCACAATGCATGCTCACTTCTTCAGGGTAACCTCAGGCGACAGTGACTTGCGGTAAGTGGAACACACCTCACAAGGCCTACGAACATATTGACCAATCTATCCTAAGTGTTTGTGCACGGTCTGCCTTGAAATTGCCGCACCAGTGGCTGAAGATAGCTGACGAGATAGGTTTGATGCCCTACTCCGTCTGTTTTGAGTTGCAGTAAGTGGAACAAACATTTCTGACAGGCCCAGAGCCGGCTTTCAATATGAATGGACCCGGGTGCAAGATGTTATAGGGGACACTAATTTTTTGAAATGTAAAAAAAGTACAAACTAGAACACATAATAATGCATGTATGTTTATTTAATGAACGATTTTTTTACTGCTAATGCATCAGTTACTTCAGAAAAATTATAACTTTTTGCAATTTCTTTTTCGACGCTTGATATAGCAGTGCATTTAAGTTTTCTGAACACATACTTGACAGAAGATAATTCTTTATTAATTTCAATTTGTGGAAAGCACAGTTAATACAGTTAGAAATAACTCATTATAATTATCATTTTGTGTGTGTTGCAATATATATTATGTGCTATTTACATTTCTTTCATTCAAAATCAATTACCGTAAATTGGAACCATTCAAATCAAATACAGTAATTCAGGAAATAAATTTCCTGAATTAGGTTTTCACCACATCTTAAAACTTCTCAACAGTTTTTGGAACATTTCTCTAATTTATGTTTATCAAAAGTTGTTACATCAGTGATTAATTTGAAATTAGAAATAATGTCTTCAATACTTTTAAACCTATCTTCTATTTGTACAATAACAGTATCAATCACTGTGTTAAAAAATAACAACTAAATTTCTCTACTGGGCTTTTTTTATAATTTCGTTATCCGCTATTTCGAATATAATCTTTTCTTTTTCCGAATGCATTTTTAAGGAAAATGCCCTGAAATATTCAAATTATGAGCTAACACTTTTGCTTCGTCTAATAATGCATTAAATTTTGTTCTTAAATTTTGGATTTCAGTTTTAATTTTATTGACTACATTGAAATCTGAGTCAAGAACAATTGTTTTTGCTGGACGCAGTTTGTTAATAGTGTTAATTTTGGACAATATTACAAACCTTGCTATGAAATTCGAAATAATCTGCATTTCTTGTTTTGTATCTAATAAACTTTTAGCTTCGGACACCGCTGTATTATCGTCACCTATAGTATAGTAATAAATTCTTCTAAGGCATTACAAGTTTGTCCAAACTCTGTAAACACTGCTTTAACCGAATCTATTTTGACTTCCCAATGAGTGTCACATAATGATTTAAGAGTAATGTTTAAATGCTTTTGTAAAATTTCCCATATTTTTGTAGTTGCAAAAAATAAGCTGCTTAAGTATTGCAATACCACAAAATCTTTTTTACAATATACACTGCTAGAAGGGTTATCAAAAATAAATGCATTAAATGAGTATGATAGGCAAGGCACATAAATTTCAAGCCGGACTTTAAAAAAAAGGGATATTATTAGATGTACCCATTAATTCTTGGATTCCTCGAAGTGGAAGATTATTACACGCTTAAAATAGAATCACATCTACGATTCTTTGAAATAGTAATTTGAGTCGTGCCATTTCCTTATATTAATTTGATTTGTTTTATAAATAGTCGAATATAAATTTAGTTATTTTAATAATTCTTTCCCAGTAACAAAAGAATTAAAATGGCAACTAGAATACGCATGATCTTCAATTACATTTGACAGCTTTCTCCAGTTATTACAGCCACTTATAAATATTGTAGTTTGGTCATTTCCTCTTCTTTTGGAAAACAGTATACAACAAAAACAAAATGCGGAGTCTTGTGTCGAATAAATTAACCAGCTACGAAGTTGAAATTCACCATTTGGCATTTTTAAAAAAGAAGTACGTAATGGGAAATGAACCGATTTCATCATTTTTAGCAAAAACTCCTTGCCCATAAACCAGGATCACTTATACTCTCTTGATCATATTTGTTATTGCCAGTATTTTCTGATTTTGTCATATTTGTAAAAACACCCAATTCTTCTAAAAATTATACCGATTTAACATCTTTACTGTTAAATTGTGTACTCTGTAGTACTTTGTATGGACTTTTTTCCCCAGTTGAAGTTTGAACTGTAAATTCTGAAGTCGAAGCAATTTCTTTGCCAGAATTATTTCGTAACCAAGAAAACATATCTACTTGTGACTTCTTGAAGTTTAGTTTTTCTTTTTTGGCACCCAGAGGAATATTTCCTTGGCGTGCACATAGTTATATCTAACAGTATTAAGCAGTTTACAGAATGAATGATCAAATTAATATATGCTGTACTATAAGCTATTAGTACGTGAGGTAAGCGATAGTAAAGCAATAAAAAGTTAAGAAAATTATTTTATTAATCATGATGGTCCCCTCAGTCCCGGTGCATAGCATCCGCCATAAATCCCAGATGGCCGGCCTTGGACAGGCCTACGAGCATATAGACCAATCTACTCGAAGCGTCTGTACACGGTCTACCTTGAAACTGTTGTTTTGTGGCTGAAGAGAGCTGACGAGACATATCTGATGCTTTGCCCTATCTGTTTCTTTTGGCAGTAACTGGCAAATACCGGTCCTCATTAGGCGCTGTAACTCGGGAGAGATTTGTGCTGTAGCGTCTACTCACATCACCATAACCTTGGAATCGTTTCCAAAGCCTGGAGATGACACTCTGACCTATTCCAGATTCTTCGGAAATTTTCAGCTGGGTGCGCCCGTATAGCAGACGGCCGATAATTTTATCACGTAAAAAATATCGTTACCTTTGTATCGTTACTATACAGTTATTGCACTGAAAGGCTTATAAAGCGCTTGTGATCAAATTTACTTCTTTGCCTGTATTCCTTATACATTACTCTCTTCATTCTCTCATCATTGTGGCGTACTAGCGGTGCCTTCCTGTTGATGATGTTTCTTATGGCACTTTCCATGGACAAGCGAACGCGAATACATCAGCAGATTTTAAGCCGGAGATATACGCCTCTTGTTTTACAAGTAGCGCTATTTATAGTATAGTTACTATAAATAGCGCTACGCTATTATAGTTATATTTATAGTTATAGCGCTATTTAGAGTACGACGTAGCTACACACACGCCACAATCCTTTTTAAGAGGCGGACTTCATTCATGCATATTCTTTCACTCCTCTCAGACCGTAATTTAGACTTGGAACAGAGAACGATCACTTCCGTCCCAGTACCCCCAGTGGTATTACTCTTGACATGGAAGACTTCACGACCAGATTTAACTAGCGCCAGTCGCCACACGGTGAATCTTTTGGTCGGTGAGTTTCGAACTCGTAACCTAAGGAGTACGAGCCCAACGCTCTACCAATCAGGCTATCCCGGCTATAAATGTTTTCCTACGAATATGATTTTTGAAGATTTGAAGATATGTGTAGCCATTTTGCAGGTTATATATATATATATATATATATATATATATATATATATATATATATCTTAAGTTCGATTTCCCCGTGACTCTAATTATCCTTAATTTATGGACATGAGTGTAAATAGTCTTTTGAGTAACGAAAATGTAAAGATAAGAAAATACTATTCACCGGCAATTAAAATTATATCAAGGCATAGGAGATTTCTAGTACATTTCCATAGATTTGAAAAATGCAGGAAAAGATATGAATTTATGGAGGAATCGATACTGCAAGTTTGCCACTATTTAAAGGAATGTATAGAAATCTCGGAATTAAGAAAGAAAGTGAAAGTTTTAAAAAGATGACTTGAGCACAGTACTGATGGTGCCATGTAATATTAAAGCTCTAAAAGGCATGGTATCAAAAACTGTCAGCTTTTTACCGGCTGTTTGAAAGTGTTTGGATTTCTGTTGTTGTGAAACGACATTTTTGAGAAATATTTAGGATTTCGCGGAGATTCTTTTCTTTTCTTTTAGTAATGGCCTCTTCCTTATTGAATTAGAAGATGAGGAGGAAGGACAAATATTGAATACTTTGTGGGCAATCACCTCGAAGAGAATGTCCGCTAGACAAATCGGTCATTGAAAGGATGGACAGTGTTGAAGGTAGCAGTAAGCCACAACAAATCCTGTCGATACCTGTCGAATCCTGTCGATACGTTCAGTGGTGGCGAGGTGATCGGCTGTACACAAGAAGAAGACGGCTTTTGAAAACTGGGATGTTTATGATATTAGATTTTGGATAATAAGACAAAGAACTGATGCATCTAAATATTATCAAGAGCTTTATAACAGTGATAGATGGCCTTGCTTGAATTGACATACTATTAAAGGCATCATTTTTTAAATCTGCACATAGAAATGTATTAATATACTCAATAAATATTAACTTTCAATGTTCATATTTTGTATCGAAAATTAGTTATCAAGATACTGTAAAACTATCCCTTTGCCTAAAGTAAATTTTTCATCAGAAAAACCTTTTTATTAAATATTATAATGGTTGAAAAACTAAATTATATAGGAAAATTATTTTATTATAAAATTAATTGAAAAGGAAATAATGTTTTAAGAATATATATTCTTAATTTCAAATATCTTTATAATGTTTCTAAATTCGAAAGATAGAAATATAACTTGAAGTTTACAATTATGAAAATTATGATTTTTGGAAAAACATCCAATACAATATTTTTATCCAACGTACCAAAAATATTTATCAGATTGTAGTTAAAATCCCAACCAACTAAATATTTTTTAAACTATGCTATTACATAGTTATATAATTTGATTATAACTTTAATGGACTCACTAACTTCCAAAACACTGAATGATTTAATGAATGGAGTGTAAGATTGTTATTTTGAGAACATTATTTACCTACTTTTAATGCTGAATAATGCTGTTAATGAATGGTGTTGAAATATTCCCTTACATACAAAAGATAATTAAAAACATAAACAAATAAATAGCAGTAGAAAAGGGGGACTCATCAACTATGTGCTGAACAACCAACAAGTGGATGGGCTGCCGGTACTCGGGCACTGAAATCTATTGCAGCATCCATGTGTTGCAGGTTAACCGGCGGGTTAACACTTTGATGTGCCCCCCCCTTTCTCTTAAACTTTCCAGCAGGATATTTCTTTCTTGGATCGCTGTTAGGTCAACAGTCCTTTAAATGCTCCCCTTTCTCTTAAACTTTCCAGCAGGATATTTCTTTCTTGGATCGCTGTTAGGTCAACAGTCCTTTAAATGCTCTATGTTAAAAGTGAAAATAATTAGAGTTACTTGACTGAAAAAAATATTAATCTCTTGATTTTATAACTTTTAATTTGAGATTTCATGAACTGTTTAATATTAATATATCGAGAAGCGAAATTCTCCGATTATTTTAATAATCACTGTAGTTGCTTCATTAAATGAAATTAGAATTTTTTAAAGAAATCTATCTGTTGAATTGAAGTAGGAAAACAAAAATTAGCCCACATTTGCGCTGAACTTGTAGAAAATATATATAAATTTATACGGTCTATTTGCAGTATGGGGAAAATAGATACGGATTTGTAATTTTGAAGTTCGCATCATCAAGCTGAACGATTCCTTAATTAGACAAGTAGTACAAAATAACAAGAACTGTATCATAAAGAAGTTAAAACCAATATGAAAAGTATCATAAATGTTTCAGTGTTCATTGAATGCTTAAAAATAATTATAAAATTTAAATATTTTTTTTTTACAGTTTGAATTGCATTGAATGAATTTGCATCTGCATTTTAAAAATGTCGATTTACGATTACTCCATTATTTATAGATTACAAGAATTAGAATTAAATTTAAGATAGTTATTAAAGTATTTTTTTTGGAATTAAGAAGTACTATGTTAGATAAGATTCAAGAAATTTGATTATCACTTTATTGAATTTTTATCTAAAGTCGAAGAATGGTCAAACAAATATTTTTTTGAAGTGAATAGAAATAAAAGAAATTCTCATACAGAATAGAAGCTCACAATATTGGAATTCCATTTATTAAATAATATTAGCCACATATAGGAATGCCATGTGTGTTCCCAAAAATGATAACTTAAATCCTTTTACTCGAAATAAAACATTGGAATGAATGAATATTGTTTGAAATGAAAATTAAACTATCTTATTAAAAGTAATTTCGTCCCAGAATTTAACACCAAATTATCTTGAAATAGACAAATGAGAGTTATTAGTTTAATATTTTAATAAATTAAAAACAAAACATAATAGCGTTTTCTGCAATATTTGTTTTGTAAATATTTGCTTTGAAATTATTTTCTATTTATTATATTATAAGGATTTTGCGATTGAAGTAAACTTCGTAATTTCTGAAATAAATCATCACTGATGTTTCTTTAATTCAAATTCATTTACAGACGATATGATTTATCGTTAAATACAGAGAGGTTTTTCAGGTTAAAGTGAAAGAAGTAAAGTAAAAATTAGATACAAAGTGAAACATATTACAGAATTTAATTGAGTCGTTCCATTCTCGAAAACAACTCGTCTGTATTAAGTATTCAAATAATTTTGACCCGGCGTCGTTAGGAGAGATTCCGATTCTTCATTGCACTCGCTGATCGAGCCTCCGACGCCCCATAAATTCATAACACTTGAAGCAAAAAGACCGCCCATTAGCATCTCCAGACGACAAATGCACGCGCATTTACGACTTAGACAAAGGGCATTAAAGGAGACCACCCGTCCCATAACGCCGCTCCGATTTCTCCGATACCTGCGATAACCGTTGGACTGGATACGGAGAAGGTGCAACAAATAAAGAGTTATGACAAGTCCGCGCAATTAAGAATTCGCCCACGGATCAGCTCGCCTGTGCGAACAGGGATCCAACAGCAGCGGGAAATGAAGTTAAAGTTTCTGGGAAGAAGAAGGGGGCTCATTCACGGGAGGCTCGATTTTGATACTAATCCCTCTTTATCTGTCTGACGATCCGTTGCCAGCAATGAAGAAGAAATTGATGGACGCTCGGCCAACAGAGATCGTAAAAAATGAACGGCATGCCAAGGAATTTCGGCCGGTATCCATTTAAGCAAATTTCCAATTAAAAACTTGACTAATGAAAGAGAGTTTATTTCGGCGGGGTGGAACTTTGCCTGCTTTTAATCGTTCTTTGGAAAAGGATTTCCGCCGAAGAAAGACCTAAATAATTTACGAGGCTGCCTAATTACAAGTGAAAACAAAATCTTAAAAGCGCATTCCGAGGAAGCAGGGGGATAAAGTAGGCTTTTCTGTTTTAACCCTCCAAAGCAAAGAGAATATTTATAAACTGACGACACCTGAAAACCCCCTTTTAAAAGGCAAGGGGGCTAATCGATTCTCCCGGAGTCTTCTGAGGCATTCTCCGCATTCTTGCGAACCGAATAGACGCTCATGATATCTCTTTAAATATTTTCATTCGATATTTTATAGTTTTAATTATACCTGGACGTTGATTATGTACATAAATATCCTCCTCGCTAACTGGGAAGAAAGGCAAAAGTTTGTTTCCCTTCATTACCGGCCTTAAAAGAAAGCGAGCAGGATTTGAGGCCCTCTTCCCCGCTCAAGGCCCCCACCATTCCGTTTTATTATCTGTTAGTCCCGTATGCTCTTCCTTTATAGCTGTGATAATATATTTAACAGCAAAGGACCTCCTCAGTTTAGGGTGAATAATTAGCAGAGGCAATTAACGAATGCAAAGTCAGTCGGAGGACCGGTGCGAGAAACATAAAACATTTAATTAATATCGTAAAATCACATTTATAGCTCTGTTCGCTCGGAACGGTCGAAACTCGAAATAGTTGCAGCCCTCCTCATCACACGGGGTCGACCCTCTCGCCATCTATCGGAGGACATCGTAAATCCCCCCTTTTCCATTTTAGCACATCCACATACACAATGCATTACGATTGGGTCCTAGGCTAGGGGAAGGGTTATTACTTAGGGTTCGGGCCGGGCCACATTTATTTAGGGGCGATTATTCATGGTCCCGTTCAACAGCTTGCATAAATCAAGGAGAAGTTTGCGGACATAAAACAAAGGTAATGTCTGTCTTTTATTAGCGGAATGGCTGTAACCTGCAGCCCGGACGGATTGTTGCAAATTTTTAAACTTGATCATTCCCAGTTATGATAGCGGCGAGTTTTCGGGAAAAGTAAAAATCGGGTGACCGTTAAACGACCCCGTTTTATTTATGGCTGTTATTCAATGGAAAAGGTTCCCCCGTCGTTCGTATAATTAATTAGGGTCGTACTGCCAGAAACGTCCGGACGTCGGCCCTATCTTGAGTACTTTTGCATGAATAAACACATCCCAATCGATTGCTCAGGTGAGACGTTTTGAATTTAACGTTCATATCGGTGACTATCAACTGGAGATACTTCCTTAAATTGATAATTATCATTCCTTTGAGAACTATTGCTTATATCAATTAATACATGGCATTAAATAAAATGAGAATTGATGGAATTATAGGAATTATGTAAAGGATCTCAAATAATAAAAAAAAAACAAAAACAAGTGGAATTTTGAAGAATTTGTGCCGTTATCGTTTTTTATCATCAAATAAAGAAATGCAGACTGCGATATCAATAGGATTTTTTATACAAATTATATTACAGCAATCTAGCACCAACTGAAGCATCAAAACACCCTACTCAACAGATAATAAAGAGATAAACGTAACTTTACTGGTGTATTTCAGCCTCATGAGCAGAAGGAATTTTAGAGAATAATACATTCTATTCATTATCTGACTATAATACTTCATATTGATATTTCTTGAAATTATGTAAGGATTATAGAAGGGTATGGTTGAATTCATTAATTCAGCCTATACCCTATTCCTTTATTCAATCTAGAAAATAAAATTTAAATAAAACGGTTGCATGCAATGAATTAACTAATCAAATTAAGAAATTAAGGACCATCTAAGAAGTTTAGTTTTGTAAGTAAAACACTCTTCACACGATGTATCAAATGGCTGAATTTTCATTGGAGTGTGATCTCTCTAAAATCAAGGCACAATTAATTGCAATGGGTCTTTTTAATCGGATTACTGTCTCTTGACAATGGGTTTATCCAGCATGAGAATAAACCAATGCAATTCGTAAAAGTAAAATATTTTGTTGGAGCTTCTATTTCATGTTTCTGTTACGAAACTGTTATGAATTTTCTATTAGAGTAATCAAAACAGTGGAAAGATAAATTATTTAAAAAAATATTTTGGACATGTACTACCAATTATAATATAGATAATAATTAAGGTAATAAAAATTTATTAAAAATGTATCGTCTCTCTCTAAAACTCAAATATAAACATTCGAAGTTTAATATTTCCAAAAGAAAAAATTGCTGAGTTATTAAAAATTAAATTTATTGAGCCGAACCATATATCAGATTGGCGTTTGATCTTGATTGTTCATTTCTTAATTATTTTTTTAAAAAAATAGCTAACTAATACATTAATCACTTGCAAGATTTGTTACAAACTCGTTTACAAACATTGGCATCTACACAAGTGTCGGTGCTCATACAGAGTTGAATTCTAACCATCCTTACAAACACAGAACAATAGTCATCCCGTTCGACATCAAGACGTTTTTTAATTTTTTAACAAGAGCCATTCCACTGATGTAGTAGACATTTAAACAAAAAAAAGTGACTTCAAAAATAAAAGAGAAATATTAATAATAATTTATCCTTTAGGCAATTTAGGGAATAATTAAATAAATATTGATAATGTCATTCCACCTATCAGAGAACTGCACAGTTTTAACATATTTGTTTTGAGAAGCAACCACACAAATAATTTAATTGCATCCCCAAGTATGAAAGTATTTTCTAAAACTATTCATTGAGTGATGCAGACACATTGCCATTCAAAAGTAATTGAATTTATTGCTAAGCACAAAATGAGACCAACCAAAAATGTCACACTACACATTTACAAAAATTTCCATTATTAATGCCAATATCGTATTAAAAAGGGATTTTTAAAATTCTAAAACGAATCGTTTTGGCGGTTTATTCTTCCATTCCTTTTAAAGAGGTTCTTGCCTGCCCAAGCTACATTTGCTTAAAATGAAGTTTAGTTTAGTTTAGTAAAGTCCCGCCGTAAAGCAATACTAGGGCTCTTTTGGGACGGGCCTCGTAATTTTGAACCGCGGTCAGAAGACGAAAACGACACCTGAGCTGGCGCTTCCTCTCCACACCACATCATTAATGTGACATTTGGCCCTGACGGATTCAACGCGCAACAGACACCCCTCCCCCCGCAGACGATTCTTCGGTGGAATCGGGTATCGAACCTCAAACTCTGCGGCTCCCGAGCCGAGATCCGCTGCGGCCCTTTTCCACGAAAGCCGGGAATCAAATACAAGCACGGTTTCAGCCATCCGCAGAGCCCGCCTGTGCTGAAAGGACACTTAGTGAGTATGTTGAAGTATTCTGTGCGCTTTTGTTTTCGGAATTTTGAGTTCTAAACTATCGGTTCATACGCTGGCATGAAGGTAAGTTGAAAAGTCGATTTTAACGCCAATTTCTATATTATATATGCATTATATTCCTCATTTTTCTTCAAGTAAGTAACGATCCTGTTGTTTAGAATCCCTGGTCATGTGACTAATCGCCAACATTTATTTACTGAGTCATTATTGTGATGCTTACCACATTGGTGGCCTTTCTAAAGTAAAGGATTTCAAATACGCAAAAGAAAACATATTATTTCATACTGATTCAAAAATTTGTTAAATTCTGAAAAATTGGGAGATTTGAAACTTCTGTTACATCAGAAAGATATATTTTCTTTGTCAATTTGCATAAAACTTTCTTTTCATTAAGGTCACAAAATACTTTTTTTTTAACGAAATTTCAGATGCAAACGAACCTTTCCATAGTGCGTATTTGCGTAGCCGAAATTACATTATTGGTTCTTTTAATATGACTCGACGATCTAACCAGAGACGTTTCTTGTTCAAAATATTGTCTACACGCTTTCATAAGATAATATAAAGTTCCTTCATGTCGTTATCAAAACAAATTAAGTAGATTGGAATAATTAAAAAAAAGATTTAATGGGATACTTTTTAACAGTAATTTATGATTTTAGGCTACATATTGTCATAGGCAAACTGCGTTATAAGAGAAATCGTCAATTGAAGAAAAAAGGACGAATACTTAAAATTTTTTCGGTAATTTCTAAAATTGCGGTATATTAAAGACAGTCAGATGAAGAAAGTCAGATGAAGAAAGATGAAGAATCAGATGCGGTATATTAAAGACAGTCAGATGAAAGTCAGATGAAGAAAGATGAAGAAAGAGGAGGAAATATTGAGGTGAAGTCAGATGAAGAAATGACAAACAAATGAAACCTAGAACGTTATCATGCGTGTCCATTTTGTTCACTGTTACAAATTTTCTGCATTTTTTTTATTTCTGCAGATGATATACTATTACTATAATATCTTTATTTTGTGTGCGTGAGAGAGGGGGTTAAACAGCTGCATATAATTTAAGAAAATCATTTTAAAATATTTTTATTATTTTTGAGAGAAATTAAAAAAATTAAAATGTGTTAAATGGTTATTTTACGAATGAAACACTGTCTCAGTAACATAAATCCTATTATAACAATTTATCAATAGAAATGGAAGTTCTTTTCCACCAATATATTTTTTATAATGCAAACGTTATTTTGAATGGTATAAATTTTCATACAATAGCAACCTCAATATTTCCTCCAGTTTCCATTTTAAATCTAATTCCACTATCTCTATTGCCATATATCCATCTTTTCAATTAATTTTTATCAAAAAGTGGTTAAAAAAGATTTTCAAACACTCATTGTTACCTTTTGGAACAGTCATGTAAAGCTTATAAATGTGGCCAAATGACTACAGTAAATAATTGGACACATTTAGTATTTATGTTGCATGTATTCATGTAATTATAGAGTGACGCATTTAACAAATTGATACACCTAGCATTATTCAGAATAGAAATATTTTCATGCCTTTGTGGATCGGGGATTGCCGCACACTCTCTCTCATGCCACCCAACTCCACGGCAGGAATTTTTTTTTCAGGGAACACCATTAACTCCCCCCTTCATATTTTGAGTATTATAGTATAAATCTAATAGTCTTTGGGATTTAAAGTTCTTTCCCCATTGTTGATTATATAATAAATCGCTAACAATGCATAATTAATTGCAATAACTTGAGTTTTTATCTTTGATTCTTTTTTGTTGTTTGCACCTGCGATGGGAGGACACCGCATTGAATTTCGTCTTTCGCTCCCTCAACTCTCTTCCTTCGACAGAAACGGGATGCAGTGCTTCCGAATGGTCTTACACATTCATTAAGACTATTTCAAAAGTTAAGCACGTTTATCCAAAGGCCTGCTAGCTACGAAATAAAAACAAAAGTAAAAACTCTGCTTTCATTTTAAACATAACAATATTTTATTATAACCTCAACCTTCATTATAACTTTATTTCATTATAATCTATGTGCTCTTGCAAACCAAATTTTTTTAATAGCATTATTTCCTTACCTTTACCTTATCTTTTTTTACCATTACCTTTTTAAATTTGCACGAATTAATGATGAACCCTTCATTAAAAATATATATTAAAAAGTAAATTTTCGTAGAGCGCAAAGATATTTGCTCACAAATGCGAAAGCATTATTTTGCTAATTTTAAATGCTACTTTTGATCCCAGTATTTTATCGTTTGAAACAGTTTCACCAAAGAATAAATTTCTTTTTTTTATTTAAAATGTTGAATAAATTGGAATGACATTTCTATTGGAATAAAATTACAATGTAAATAAACGAAAAAAAAGCTCAGATAAAAATTTCTTATTTAACAAATTGTGAAAATTGTTGTACCTATTTTAAATATCTGTATATTAATTTTACTCCTACAAATAATTTAAAAGGATTTATGAAAGTAACAATGATAAACTTCCAAAATTTTATTATTATTATTATTATTATTATTATTGTCTTTCTACAGGTTCAGTATAAAAAAAGATAAAATAAGAAAAACTACATAAATTGGTAATACAAGTTGGGAAGAAAAAAGGGTGTATAGGTTTTAATTCTTTAAAAAAATGCACCGTCATACCTCGCTAGGGATAACTTTTATTAATTATTTTAAATAATTAGGATGCTATAAGTATCCTATAAAGGAGGTTAAATATAATTGTTGAATATTGGATGATAATAAAAACTCAATTTATGATGTTTGAAAATTCATTATTTCTATTTTAAAGAAAACAGGCTGTTTAGAATCTGCCAAAAAAATTTCCAATTAAAATGTGAAACTTATACATAGTTACTATTTATCCCTTAGAGACGATGGTAATGCACTCACTGGCCAATGAATACGAAACCCAAGATCATTATTTTTTGGGCCACCTTTTGCACGGATAACCACTCTGATTGGTTTGAGCATCGAGTCTACAAGCTTCTGGAATGCATTTACATCCAGAGAATACTATGCATTGGCTACTCACCTTTTTAGATCATGTAAATTAGATGCAAGAGGGCTGTTGGATGCATCTTTCCACCATATCCCTCTCATTCTCTATGGGATTGAGATTCGGGCTATGCGGTGGCCAGGGAAGAAGTTAGAGGTCAGACTGATGCCCAGTGGGCCCATTTTGAACACTTCTGGCACGATGTATAATTGTATTATCGTCCATGAAGTATTCCGCTATCAGGACAAAAATGCAACATTGCAGGGTGCACTTGATCTGCCAGTGTATCAAGGTATCGTATGGCTGCTTGTTTACCCTCGAGGAACACCAGGGCACCACTTCCCTGCTAGCAGAACACACTTCAGATCACTATACTCCCTCCAGATCCTCGCACAGGGCGAGTAAGGCAAGGTGGATTCATGGCTTTGTGGGGTTCTCGCCAAATTCGATGCCTTCCAGAGCTAAATAAGGTGAAGCGTGACTTAGCGGACCACATTACTTATTTCCAATCCTCAGATGACGAATGTCTTCTTTCCCACACCACTGCAAATGAATTCTCTGCGAATAGTTCGAGCTGATATCTCTTGGGAAGAGCCTTGGTTGACGATTTGTGTCAGTTGAATTACAGTAGAGTCCATGTTCTGTCATATAATTCGTGGGAGAGGCCGCCCATCACACTCTTGGAAAACTGTGCTGGAACCGAAGTTACGTCTTCTAGAGAATGACCGTGGGTTCTGATTCCAACTTTTGAAAACCATTTGATATGGCTGCTTTTGAGAACCCAGTGAGATCTTCGGAATCGAGGCACCTGCTCAACAGGCACCAACAATAATCCCTTTTCCAAATGGTGAAAGATCTGTCATTTTTCCCATTTTACTTCGCTCATCGCAAAAAAGATTCTTATATCTTACTTATACTAGCATTCTAACCACGTGTAAGCCACGTCATAACAAAAAATTGTATACTTCATCCCTAGCATGCATTCAAATGCAAATCTTAAAGGTTTCTAATTCACTGGCCAGTGAGTGTATTTTAGAAGCAATAAAAATGATCGCAAACATACTAATGCCATGCGGTATCAAATATTTTTTATATATAATATCAAATAATTATTTTTGTAATATATATTTGTGTGAAATTGATATTTATTACCAAAAATTTATTCGCCGATTTCGATGAAAATAGAGAGAATAATTAATCAAGAAAAGTTTTGTGAAAAATGAAAGATTTATAAAAATAGTTTTTGCTATTCCATCTTTGCAATGCTTAAGAAATACGTAATTTTAAAATAATATCAATTAGACTGATATTCTCTTTTTTTCACTGCTATCGATTTGGACATTTCTTTCATAATTATTAAATATGCAATTTTTCATAATTGTTAAAAATAGAAATTTTTGAAATATATTTGTTCTAGCTCCTGAAAACGGAAAATTATTCAAAATAGAAAATAAACATTACAGCAGTGAGCTTTCTAGATCTTTTCTAGAGCAGAAACTTTTTAATTGAAATTAAAACTTGTAAGTGTTTTTTAGTATAACTAATTTTTGTAACTAGTGACAAAAATTGAGAATTAAGAAATGAGTTAAATTAAGAAATGAAGGAATTCAGATAGAGTTAATTTTCTCAAAATTGAAAAATAAACGGATTAACAAACTTTTAACGTGGAGTAACTAACTAAAGTATTTTAAATATAGTATAGCATGATACAAAGGTATTAACTTTTCCTTAAAAAAAGAAACATTTAAAAATAGCTAAAAAGAAACTAAAAATTATTTTGGGAAATATTTTGCTTAAAAAAGATAAAACATGTTTTCAAAACTAACTAAAATTGTTAAAAAATGTTTGAAATAAATTTCCTTTTATAGTCTGAGATACCAAAATGTACCACATCATATCAGATATAAAAATGAAAACAGGATATTTTCTTAATATCTTTAGAGAGGAAATTTTTAATCAAAGAAAGGAAAATAAGAAAAAAAAACTAATTCATCTAAATATTTATTTTAAAGGTTAATGCGTCTTTTCCTTATTTATAATTATTTTAAATAAGATTTAAAAATATGGATATTTATCAATGTTTTTGAAGGAATTAAATTATTTAAATAAAGCTTTAATTCTTAATTCTAATTTTTTCATGCCTATGCAGAATTGTATTTTCAAGCAGGCATCATTTACAATGAATGAGCTTTTCTATCCCTACTCAAATATTATAAAAAATCGAATAAAATGAGAAACTTTTTCAAATATATATTTTGCTTTCTACTTATTACTTCAAATTAATGAAAATTATTCAATCAGTATTCATTTGTATTCAAATCACGGTGGCATTTAGATTTTATCAAATCCTCTCCAACTCATTAAAAATATATATACAATGAAAAAGCACTCTCCATCATTCCAATTATGACTAATGTCAACAAAAGCCCAGTGTATTAATATTCTAACAGAAGCTATTTATCTTCCAAAATAATCTTCTAGATTTTCTGACCTAGCCAAATTTCCAAATATTTTTCATCTTAACGATAGATACTAGATATAGCTGTGACGAAAGGTTTATTTGAAAAACTAAGAAACATCCTATCGCAAACATAGCAAACAAGGCTTCATCAAGAAAACTCTCCAAAATGAAAATTATAATCGGAAAAATGCAATATGATTTTATTCTTTTTTTTTTTCAGTTTAAAACCATTTCATTTTTTTTTTAAAAACTATTTTCATAATTTTCGCTTTCATAAGAGCTTAAAATATTGAATTCGTACATTTGGATTCGTAATAATTTTTTTTCAATACTATCTACAGTTTTATTTCTCAGGAAATGTGAATGTAGGGGGGAGGGGAATGATGGCACAGAAACTGGATCTTTCTGTAATGTCTCAATGAAATTAGATAAAGCCACAGTGATCTGATTAATAATCTTGAAGGAATCGGAATTAAGGAATTCAAGATTCAAAACTCAATCCCACCGAAGCTCTATCGTATTTCTGAAGATCAATTATATTTGAAGTTGAGAAATAAATGAAATCCCAGGCTACGAAGTGAATATTTGGAAAGGAAAATGCCGGTCTTCTAATGCCATGCTTAAAAAAAATTATGTCTATCCCAAAGAGCCTTCGATTTATTTCAAAAATCGCTCGTTACTACAACATCAGAAAGAAACTTGTTCAAAGTTCTTAAGTAACATTGAATTTTTAGGCAGGCAGTTTTTCTAAAAACCATGAAAAAATGCCTCTGATTGTAAAAAAAAATGAAATTTATAATATGTTTAAAACTAGTTTTGATAAAATTATCAAATACATACGTAAAAGTGGATATGCATCAAAGAGAAAAAAATATTTTTTTATTTACTGTTAAAAAAATATTTTTTAAATCTTTCATTTGTAACTTTCGCATTCCGTATTAAATTTAGTAGATGAACTTTTCAAATATAGATGGCGCTACAAGTATTGCTCAGCGAGATCTTGATAAAAGGAGGTTTTCTTAAAATACTGAAATGTGAAAAGTTCGAGTTTTTCGTATAACATAAATGATAGCAAATCTGAAAATACAGATACTCTTTTATGTATTTAAGATATAAAGCAATTTTTGAAATCGAAACAAATTAAAGAAGAAAAAAATCTCCGAAGATTCCTGAGAGAAGAAGAATGGAAAAGATCTTCCCCGATTTTATTTATATTAAATACCAAACCCCATAGAAGGGGGAATAAACCTAAATAAAGATGGAACAAGTGTTTTGTAATTTTGAAAATATAGGAAATACTCATTCATCATTTTATTATTCTTTATTTATTGCTAATGGCAAGTGGAACAAAACTTTTCAAACTTTTCTCTTTTCCGATTCTAGTAGAAACATTTTTTTTAATCTCTAACTCAAACTCGCTATAAAAGAGAAGGTGAATCACCCATTAATAAATATTGAATATTATATCAACTGTTTTAGCGTCTTTTTTTTTCTGACAAGATAATTTTATGAATTCAAGGTTGAAGAATGCATTAGTAGTGAAACCTAATAGATACAATTACCTTCAATTTCAAACCTCAGTTAAGACTATTATTTAAATAATAAGTTATTACATATTAATTTTTAGTTTCAAAAATATTAAGTTTTTTTCTTTATTAAATTATTGTTGAAGTATAGCTTTCAATTTCATTTTGAATGAAAGAGTTAAATTTTTAAATTCTAATAAAAGAGACCTTCCTTAAATGTAAATACAATAGTTATTAAATAATAATCCTATGTGCTGTATGCCTGCTGTAAATAAAATCGCTTCGAATACATTTTCAAAAGATATTAAATTTTTTTCGGTTAATTTTCAGACTACCGATGGTTGCTGCATTATCTATAATAGCTGATAACCGGAGAAATTAGGATTATCCGTTCAGCACGACCTGAGTAAACCTGCCAATAATCAGCAATTTGCCCTTTTCATTCCCAACTTGTTGTCTGAAAAATTAGCGGACATGAATTTAAAAAAAAATGGCAATTTATATGAAAATGAACAACTCATTTTTGATCAGTCTTAAAATTCTTTATTTTTGATATTAAATGTACAGGAGCAATAAAATATTAATAGGCGAGAAAAATATTTAAATGACATTTATATTCATGTAAAGACAAATATAATTAGGCACTTAAATTTTAAAAGTCTGAAAATGAACCTAAATTTCCATAAAGTATGAGAAGAAAAATATCTTAGGATAACGTTTACAAAATTTTCGGAGTCCAAATTTTCTAAATAATAAAATTCATGGAACATCAAAGTTCCTTTTTCAGATTTATTTATTATAACATAGGAAAAAGAAAAATCATCACCACAGTAATTAAAAACGAATTTTAATGACTGCTAAATTGAAACGAAATCAAAAATGCGTAATTAAGAAGCAAACCAAAGAAGGAAATGTTCATCAGTTTGAAGCCGATGTATGAAAATCAAATAAAAAAATTATTATCAAATAAAAATCAAATAAAAATTATCAATAAAAGTAAAAATATCTGAGTTGAAAATCGATTCGTCAAAATCATCCTTGAGAAAGTCGGTCTATCCAGCTTTTTGAGCATAAATTAACGTGATAGCTACAAAATTGCTAGAGATGGATGAATAAAATTCTGTACACTGATTTAACATCAATATTGTAGCCATTTATCAAAGTATGAGCCAAATCTAATTAGATCTTGACCGTCTGTCGTTCTGTATTTTCAAAAGCATGGAAACACGATAGTTCAAAAACGCAATGATTTAAAATGTTGAATTTGGTAGGTGATTTTTGTAATTTCAAATGTAGCACCGAGTCAAAATTTTGTTTCAAATTTGTTGGAAAAAACTCGTCTAAAACGCAAATTCGATTACTATAAGCAGCACGCCAAAATTAATCGCGGGAAACTACCCGAAGATTACACAGTGAATAGCTACATTCATTCCAAAGCTTAATATTCCGTCACTATTGTGCACTAATTTCGTTCAGCGTTAACTGCGTCCTCTGGAGTAACATTTTTATGAAAGAGCATCCGAGAATTATTTGCGGAGACTTTTCCTTCTGATTTCTTATCAAAAGGTACTGATTGGCACGGTTGAGTTTATTTTAGTTACAATAACGTCCCGCTATTTGGGGACTGACCGAGCCATTTTGAATCACGCTCACGTGGCATTGAGCTGGCAGCCCCCTCTCCACACCACAACTCGTGAGTGGGAGGACGCTTGTTTCTGACGGATTTAAAGGACAGCAGACCCCCTCACACGACGGGTCTTCGGCGGATCGGATATCGAATCACAAAACCTACGGCTCAAGAGCCGAGACCTCACCACCAAACTCCCTCGACACGTCCCGCAGGCATAAGAAGCAAAGATGTTTTATGACTTTTCTTTGCTGATTAAAGGAGTGTTTAAAACTTTCAAGTTGGCATTAAAGCTCGTGAATTGACTCGTCTATATGACGAGAACTGAGATATTTGTATTGTTTCTTTTCCGTTATAGGGTTCTCGGTGTGCATACAAAAGCAGAGATTCTCCCCTTAATTTCTTTTTCCCCATTTGATTTTTTGTTCAAAAATATATTGTTCGCTAAAGTTTTTTTTATAATTTTCATAATTTTTTAAAGTGAGACCAAATTAGTCATATAATTCACTCATAGAGTTATATAGACCTTGAAGTATTCTAATCATCACATCGGATATTCCACTCTAATTTTCTCAAAGCAGCAATAAAATTTCAACTTTAAGTTGAAATGGAATGATTAAATTGCCATTAAAATCAAAACAATTTTTGTTGAACGGCAAGCGTATATTTATTTTTTAAATGTAATAATGAAAAGCAGAGTCATTCAGCTTTGATGGTTTAAGTGCATTAAAGAATAATTTTCATAAGTTTTGTAATAGAATTATTTAACAAAGAATTCTAATCAATGACTTATTTAACAAAAATTTCTTTCGCTACATTACAAAATTCAGTTTTTAGTTTTACTTGAAAGGATTGAAACGATTGAAACTAAAGGTTCCGGTCCATAAATATATCCGAAATTGAAATAAATAAATAAAAAAAATTATATTCTGAGAGTAAGTCTGACTGACTTAAGAAGTTTGAATTATACAATTTTAGAATGAACATTTTCATAATCTTTGACTAATCACTCTTGAGAAACACTAGGATATGGTTGGTTTATATTCTTTGAGACGGTCAATCTTAATTCGCCTGTTTTCTTAGAATAGTAGTATTCGAATTTTCATAAATCAGTAATTTTTAATGACTGATTTAGTTGATTGAAGTGCAACTCTTTTTACTTAAAATATTAGCATCTGAAGAATATTTTGTTAAATAAGATTCACAGGATGGAGGATCTCTGTAAAAATTTAATTCAGAATTAAATTGTTGCCTTTCGCGCCACATTCGGCCGTTTCGATGAAATTTGGGGACAAACTTTTTTTTTTTTTTTTTGCCGAAAATTGTTTTCAGTAGCACCATAATGATGCGGTTTGATAACATTTTACATTGTGATTAGACCGTCAGTTCTCTTACATACACACCAAAATTCCCACGCGTACGAAATTGCGGGTATAATCTAGTATTATAATATATACAGGGTGGTTATAATTATATTTCCTCTATAAACAGCATCCTACAATGTAAATGGGAAAACGTATTGCAACGGAATTTGGCGTATAGACTATACACAAAATTTCTATTTCTTTTTAATTTCAAAATGTCCACCAAAGGGCACTTTTTTTGGAAAAACATCACTTTTAACACAATAATTGACTGAAACAGAATATAGACACAATTATAACATTTATTGACTAGTTCTTGATCATTTTATCATTTAATCATATTAATTAAGATAAGGAAAAATAACTGTACGCTGTTTGTGGAAAACAATTCAGTTTGCAGAAATAAGAACGGATTAGGACATAATTGCACAGGAGGAGCAGTTGTTAATCATGTACAGGATGACGTATGAAAAGTCGCTTCATGTGACCATCCTGATTCAACTGCAAAATTTCAAGTCTATGGGCAGTTTGTCCAACAGCAGATTGTGATTGGTCAGTTTTGATGCTTCGCGCATTCAGTTCTTTATGCCATTCAATGCCGCACCAAGATACAGCCGGAAACATCGACTTAAAACATGGCAACGACTGTAAACGTTTCTTATTCTAACCTGTTTTGCATAAAGCTCCCTCTTCTTAACAAGCATGCAAATCTCGACACTTTTTCCCAACTACTGACAATTTCCCCGGTTTTACAATTAATTACTCATAATTCTTTTTCTGGATTGTTAATATTGCTTCTGTATTCTGTTTTGGTCGTTTATTCTGTTAAGTTTGACGTTTTTCCAGAAAAAGTGCCATCTGGTGCGCATTTCGGAACCATTTTTTTTCTCCAAATTCTGTGAGTCCACCTTATGAATAACCTATATGCCAAATTTCGTTGCAATACGTTCAGACGTTGGTGTTGTAGAATGCTGTTCGTAAGAGAAGTTTAACTATAATCACGCCTTATTTAATAATAGTGAGAAAAATCTAACCTTTTGTCTGATATATATCTCTCAAGTATAATTTTTAATATGATTAAGCTGAGAAATTTTCTAATAATTAAATTTATAACGTGAATAAATGAAAATCTTACTTTTTGATATTCGACATCTTGCCTGAAAATTATAGCTTATCAGATCTCCTCTTGTAAATACGTACAAATTCCAATGGAAAAATAATCCGTTCTTAGCCAACCTTTAATAAAATAATAATTTTTGAGTGCTTTTTAAAGTTTGTAATCATTTAATCATTATAATTAGGAAATCAAATTACTATATATTATCATTTTTTTTTCAAACTCATTTTATTCCTTAAGACAGTAGAAACTAGACGTCTACTCTATCACTGTTTAGTACATACTTACTATTTGTGAGTTTTCCTATTTTCAAATAATCTTAGGGCTTTCATGCTGGCAATATTAAGAAAGCTTGATAAGTGAAATACTGTTTTGATCGTTTTAACACGCTTTAAAATTATACTAAACCTTCTTGTGTTGTTTTAAATAATGTTATAAGCGTACAAATTAAATTAATTGTTGTGCTCCTTTTGTAATTTTTACTTCTTTAACTATATCACTACAAGTAACAGATTTAAATTGAGTCTTCAATATTTTTCAACAGTACTCATAAAGACTTTTAATACCATTTGAATGTTAACGAATCGGGTATGTCTTCCGCTAACCTCCTAATGATCCCCAAAAAGGAGAGGCACGGGTCGTAATAATCACCTTGCTGGTGATAAGTCATCCATAAAAGCGATTCCGACACAAAACAAACGTGCCAATTTCAAGATTTTAAGGCGACGAAAACAATGCAAAAGATGGTCCTGATGGCGACCGTCGACTCTTTTTAAATCATCGCCAGTAATGCTTGCGGATCCTTAAAATTTACGCCGCTTCTCTTAAATGTGCTAATATATAATTGAAAACAATAAAAGAGACCCGGTCTTTATTTGGAAGAGGTCTTTTACCAGAGGACGAATGTCTTACGAGTGCTATAAATACGGAATGCTGAGGGCCGTTCGGATCGGAAATGGGCCGACATTAAAACAACGTTTTAACGATGGCCGGGGGTGGAAAAGAAAAGGGGGGGCTGCCGTTACGAATGTAAAGAAGCATTGGGAAATATTTCGCGTCGTAAAGAGACAATGTTAATGGAAAACGCAAAGAGAGAGAGAGAGAGAGGGATGTCTTTTATGGACGGTTTTTAAAAGGAAAGGGACGGGTGGCAGACCGGAAGGTTTACTTCAAGATCGATTCCAAACTATTTTCGAGTGGTTTTGATGAATTGGGTGTCAAGTTCTGTTGCAAAAAGAGATGACCTGGGATCATAAAAAGTTAATGGCAAAGACATGGAAATGTACTTTATGAATAAAAATATTATATTAATTAATCCCATACTGCGAAATAATTATATTTAATATTAACTTTTAAGCGTCAAGTCAATCATCGGTGACTTATTAAATTTTTCGTTCAGATCAAGACAGTCACCACTGACTCACAGTGTAAAATATGATAAAATAAAAAAAATCTATTAATAAATGAATAAATGCAGCTAAATTTTCTTTATCAAAATATTTGAAGGGACTTCACTAAAACTTGATAAATATCTTGTGTATAATAGATTACATTGGTGGAGAAATCAGGCTGAACAGAAAGGAAAGCTATATCGGAGTGGCATTTAACGTGTTCATTATAATATTGTGTAATTTAAAAAAAAATTATTCAACTCTAAAACTATTTTAATTTTTGAATATAATTTCAGTTAAATTAAGCGATATTATGGAATAAAAATATGAATCATCCTTTTAGATGTCTATAATGCAAACATTTTTAATTTCCTACTGGACCTGAAGTCAAGTTTAATCCAATCCTAGAAGTAACATTAAATATATTGAGGCATTTGTGAGTTTCTTGATAAGGACAAAGTCATTCAGAGGTAACCTGCGCAAATGCTATGCAGTAAAAATGGTTTTACAATAAATTGCGTTTTCTCGTTTACTCGAAATAGTTAATAAGATTTAAATTAGTGTCTTGACATCAACACCTCAGTTGTTAGAAGTCAAGGACACAAAGAGTGAAATAAAGAATTATTATCACACGTCACAGGATAAGATTTGGTTTTGAACATATGCATCGTAACTGTAAAGGACGCATTTCGGTTTAAATGAGTTCGTGTGTGCTGCCTTAAATTTCTTAAGTTTAAAGCAGAAATTAAAATATAGATTTTTTCTAAACTGATAAAAGTAAGAAAGAATTATACCACTTTGTAAGATGCTCAATAACAAAAAAGAAAAAAAAAGGAAGAAGAAGAAGGGAAGAAAAGTATAAGTACCACACTTTCTCATAAAAAATATAGTTAGTCTTTCTTTTTACTCTTTTCCGATCAGATTTTTATTTCACTTTCTTTTGAGGTCATATTTCTTGGGATATGATGCTGGATCGATAAAAGTTTTATTAAAAGAGACAGGCGCAATTTAAAATTTTAATTATTAAAAAAATTCCATAAATTTTAGAGTTAAAATTATTTATTTGTTATAATACGAAATATAATTTGTATTTAAATAAGTAATAGTATACTTGTTATTGTAGAAACTAATCACAATTATTCAGTAAAGAGGTCTCTTTAACCAATCTCGACCAAAGGATAGAAGGGCCAATCTTCAGTATTTCTGTATTACTTAAAAAAATATTTTCATATTAACAAAAAAATATGTTGTTGACAACTTGTAAATGAACTTAGTAGTATAAGGAACTTTTTTATGATTTCTTTTTCTTCCTATTTTCTTCTTCACGTGCTGACAACGAAGCGTTTCGCAGGTGATCACGATTCTGTCATCAGCAGTGTTAGGAATACTTTGCACTGATTTCCTAAAAAATAACAAAATGCCAAAAAAAATCTACACAAAATGTACAATATTTTCCTGTTAAAGAAAACAAACTATATATATTTCAAAATACATTTGTTTCTGAAAACATAACAAGTAAAATTCTAATATAACTTTTTTTAAAAATATGTATTAATTATTTATAAGTAATCTGTTCTTGAAATGACCGCATCTGCTTCATTTTATGAATATTTCACTGCCTCACTCGAGGTAAACCGCCTGCTTCAATTTGACAACGAGTTTTGATGTTATACATATTTCTCAATACTCTAATTCAGAAACTCATTAAATAATTCCCTGTTTATATTATTTTATCAATGAATTTACTTTCCTTTTAAAAAATTTTGGCACATATTGTAATAATTATTACTGCAGCACTTGTTTCAAAAATTGTCATTTTGCAAAAAAAAAAAAAAACTATTTACAATGTTTTGCTTAAAATACTCTGCTTATTTTTAAATTTTCATTAGTATATAGCATTCGAAATGCAATTTCTACTGTATAATATTTCATTGACATTACGTATTTAATACGTAATACGTTTCATTACGTATTTAAATACGTAATAGTATACTTGTTATTGTTGAAACTAATCACAATTATTCAGTAAAGAGGTCTCTTCAACCAATCTCGACCAAAGGATAGAAGGGCCAATCTTCAGTATTTCTGTGTATAACTCTGTGTATATTTCTGTGTATTCAGTATTTCTGTGTATTCTGTGTTCTACTGTATAATATTTCATTGACACTCAAGTATAGACTGATTTATTTATTTATTTTTCACTAGCGTCCCATTCTAAAATTTCAAGCGATCATTTCGTGCGGACCGATAATTTAGAACTATGTTTAGATAACGCGAGTAATATCTGTCTATTTATTCTATTTTCAATATTGTTATCAGGGTCTGACATATCCTGAATTAGGGTCCAGGACAAACACTTATTAGGGGCCCAGACTACATCACTCCTTTTGTAATGATGAACCGAACATTATAGAGATATTTAAAATTTTCACATTATAGATATATAACAAGAATATTGATTTAAGTAAACCTTCTATTCGATTTTGGCCCCTCAAATGCGGGGCCCGGGCTCACTGCCCCTGCCTCAGTCAGGCTCTGATTGTTATGATACTTTAATATGATAATTTAGGTTGTAAAATAGATTTAAAAATCTTTTGTTTATAAAATTAGAGATGAATTAGGCATTAATATTAAGAAATTAAAATGCTTGCTATCATCCTAGATTCATTAAATAAAAAAAATTCAATAAAACAATAATATTCATACAGAAAGTTATTCAATGAATGAATTTAAGTAAAATTAAATACAACATCTGCTTTTAGTACTCTGCTGAAAACTTTGAAATTTTATTTAACTACAGTTTGAAAGGCTTTCACAAACATATATAAACAAGTGTGAAAATCGTGAAAAATGGAATGTGACTTCCTTTATTTTGATGAAATAATCGAATAGATTCTTTAATGAAAAGAGAACAAATTCAGAGCGATATTTTTTTTAAAGTTTAAAAATAAAAAAAGTTTTGATTTTTTTAAAAAAAAGATAATTTAAGTAGACATTTTTCATTAAAAAAATTTAGTATTCCTATATTAACTGCTAACCAATAACGCACTTTAGGTTTAGCCAGAGGTCATAGGGAACAGATTAATATGACGATATAGATAAAATGACGAGACAATTAATAAGTTACACGTGGTCAATATATAATATTAAATATTCCTGCAATAGTAAGGCTTAAGAAAATTTCATGATTGCATATTTGATTAATATAAGCCACTTTGAAAGTGAATGTATAGAAATGAATATATATATATAGAAAAATCTATATATAGAAAAAATCTATATATAGAATATATATTTAGAAAATGAATATATATATAGATATAAATGAATATATAGAAAAATCTACAGAAAGGAACTATAGAAAACGAATTCTGTCAGTAAGGAAAGGAAAAAATTAAAAATAATTTAAGACATGCCTCGGTTTTTAAATATCACTATTTCCAATTCTTAAATTCTTTATCATTATGAAAACAAAATTCGGCGGGCATATCCGGAAAAGTACACCATTAAATCTAACAAGGAAATATGGAAATTCCTTAATAGACTTCCATATCTTTAAAATTTGACAATCTCGAGCTTAAATAAGTCAGCTGTTATATTTAGTTTATTAATAGGTAAGTTAATATGAAAACTCATCATAGAGTAAACTGACTTTTCCACCTACTTAAACGAGTTAATAACGATTAGAAATTTCCAATATGTATTAAAAGTCTTTGATGCAGACGCAGAACAATCAGAGCACAATGACGACTCGGAAGCTTTCTTAATGCCATTGTCGTACCCATTTAACTCCTAATCATACGAAACGACTTCAGTGAAAACGACGACTTCATTTAAATTTGTGAGTCATCCCGACAACTTCCACTTTTATAGTATTGGAGAAAGCAACAGGGGTTAGTCAGCGGGCGATAATTATTCAGGATCGGGGGAGGAAGGGAGGCGATTTACGTCCACCCCAAGACAGTTCTAATGACGAGAGACAACTTTTATTATGTGGAAGGAAACCGATTGCCCGATTGGAACGTTTATGTGTTTTATTCCTTTGGTAGCTCTTTTCTGTTTGTGGTCGAGGGCAGACTGCTGACATCCGAGGGGTGAGGCACAAACAACGAGTATAATCGTTCGCTAGTTTTGAAAGATCATTTGGTTACAACTAAAAAGTAATGCAGCATTTTTGTAGGAAGAAATCCATTTTTTTTCAGAAAATAAAAGGGAATGGTTTATTTCTAATATGAATTATTTATCATTTTTAGTTAGTGAATTCAAAACAAACTAATATGAAATTTATCTGATTAAAATTTTTATTTTTGAAAACCTATGCAAATTATAACGAATTTATATTAATCAAGCTTGGAATCATATCAGTTTAAAGAGTAACTTATTGAAAATATGTGTTTTACCTGAGTTAAGAAGCAGAACTAGATATGTGAAAGAATTTTAATTATTGTAAAAATTTATTTCCATCAATATCTGCATTTAAAATTGTGCAATTATTTCAATTTGCATGGGTATTAACTATGAATTCCAACTTTTAAATATTTTTCTAGAAAAAAATGTAACGTTGCTCTTACATTTATTTCTTTAAGGCATTAAAATGCTGAAGGTTAAATGAATAATTGTACTTTACTAATTAGAAGTGTTTGAATAAAAAAAAAACGATTTTACGCAGTTTATTAAATTCCTTCAAAGAAATTTCAATAATGGCGCATTCAAATAAATTATATTTTTTGACATTCAATGATTTAAACATTATTTTAAATAAATATACTTTTCTTAGTCTGCCTTAATGTTGTTAAATATTACTGAGGGTATAAATGTTTTTTCTTAAATGTTAAAGATCATGATTACTGAAATATAAAACCTAATGAACTAAACTGAAATTTTTGTCGGAATGTTTTAAATGATATAAAAACATATTAAAATTGTTTTGTTGAGGAAAGTGCAAGATTATTACACTTAATAAATGTACCACCTCCAAACATTTTATCATATATACTTTAATGAGCATTTAGTCCCAGAGAACGTCTTGCATGGCTTCGGGAAATTTCGTCTTGCACATTTAATATCCACGAAATATTAAATTTGGCTTGAAGGCGGGACTCTGTGCTGATTGCGTAATCCTTGGCGAAATCGTTATCGATTATTCTATGGCATGCGGTTAAAAATATTTGAAAATCGAATTTGAATACTTTCTTTCTAACTGATAGATGCAAAGGTGTAACATTACTGTAATTGTAGTCACAAAATATTATATTAAGTTTGATACGTTTAAGTCATAACATTTTTGAGTTATCATGTTTGTATGCTTATGAAAGTACACACTGTGACATACAATCATACCTTATTTTGATTTGGTTCAAACTTTGATAACTGTCTCTTATGTGGTTGTCATATTTTTGTACTGAATTTTATCCATCTAGCTATTTTCATTTTTTAGTTATCGTGTTAACTTATATTCGAACAACCGGACATTCAGACCTTCTCTGAATAGATTTTGTTATATCAATCTACAAATTTGATTTAAAAACCATGTAAATTTACCATTCCATGTGTAAATTTCATTTGTCCAACTCAAAGTTTTTTTAGTTATTTTTGCAAAAGGTAGAAAAACATCTTCCAAAAATGCGTTTTTTAAGCTCTGAAAAGTCTAAAACGTAATGATATGTCGAAACCTCGAGTTCGAATTTTTTTGACGATTACAGTACTCTCTTAATACTTCGTACAGTACACGAACGGCTTAGACCAATGTACTTCGAAAACGAGAAAGCAAAATGTTATCTGATATTGATAAATGCTCACCTGTGATGGTAAAAAGCAATTGAAGTTGCATGAAACTGCCCCTACAAATTAGAATGATCTCAATTTGTAAATCATCCCCGTCGTTAAGCGAGGTCTGTTGTGCCACAAAGGAAATAGCGTTATCCCACGGCTTGTTGATTCCGTTAAGTCTGTTAAATTAAAGACGCGTAATAAAACACAGAACAAGCAGAAGGGACGCAATTACACAAGTTTTTACGAGTGACCTAAATCGTCCTTCTGTCGGGCTTATCACTCCGCCTAAATTAAAAGGACTCCAATAAATGCGATGACACCTCCTAATTAACTGCATTCGGCATGCCGTTTTATTTGCCTGCGCTGCATGGCTTGGGATTAATGGAAACGCAGCTTTTCGACCCCCCCCCCTTCAATTCATTTGCTCCATTCAGCTGCAGTCACATATAATTTTGGTTGCATTTGCACGCATTGAAAATAGTTTTTAGAGCAAGAAAATTAAAATTGATTTAATTTAATCTGACTTTATAAACAATTTAGTTTCTCATATATTTATTCATTTTGGGCATACACAAACAATAAAGAATAGTAAAAAGGAATTCATTAATTATATGAACTGTTAATTTATTTAACCTCCTAACGAGATGAAACATTTCCTCTTGAAGCTTCATAAGAAAATTTGGAAGTAAAAGAAGCGCTAAAGCATTTATGAGTTTCTAAATTACTTTCGTCTTTTATTAACCGTAGTTTGATCTTAGACCAAATACAAAGAACTCGATGCGATAAGTAAACATAACAATGCAGGAGAGTGAGATAAAGGTATTTTTAATCTAGTTTTATTCCAAAATATTAAATTCATATTGCACAGTTGTAAAAAAGAAGATTTCTAGAATCAAAACAATTGCACGCCAATGGCATTAAAAATTGTGCGTGGTTATTAGGTTAGGTTATCCTACTGATAATTACTTGTCGTTCCTATTGTAAATTAAAATGGATTCCTACATTTTAATAAGAGGATTGATTGTGAAAATTTCTTATTAATGTTTTTGTTGTTATTGAAGAATCCCCGAAAATGGTTAAAAAATTATTTTTTTTCAATAAGATACATTTATTTGTTTAAGAGATATTTTATTATTTTTATTTATTTATTGTGTGTAAAATAATTAATAACGTTTCAAACAATGCGAGCTCCATTTTTTTAAAATTACTGCTTAAGATTTATTAAATTTGCTGTTAAAAAGGAGTTTTTATTTGCTGCTTGATTGACTGCAACAATTTTTTTTTGTATACCAGCGAGACACCAGCAACTATATCTCTTGTTGTTGACTAATTTACCTAAGTCTAGATTGCAACTAACTTGGCGAAGGAAAATTGATAAAGGGACAGTTTCTATTGGTTAATATGAAATTCGGCAACAACGTACTAGATGAAGTTACTAGATGAAATTCGGCAACAATTTATTTACTACTAGTTATATATACCTTTACTTATAAAAATTGTGAAGGAACAATTCTTTTTTAATGTTTAGCTTAGAAAAAAATAGGGAAACTTTTAACAACAAACTCGGTTACTCATTTTTCTATTAAAATGCACAAATGTCAATCAATTCTTGAATGCTGATTAAGTGAAAGGATTACTGACTTTCTTTCACCAATTCATATTCCTTAAATATGAATTATTTAACCCATTGAACCACATTTGACTTATAATTAATTAGCTATTTAACTGGTCAAGAAGTTAGTTATTTGACTGGTTCAGAGAACAGACGGCTGACTTTCTTTTACCAATACAGATTTTTTAAATATGAATTCTTTCAGCCAATAATTCCCTGACGAGCTACTTGACATGGCATTAATTAAAAACCTGATTGGTTAAGAAATCAGCTTCTTGATTGGTTCAGGGAATAAATCTTTAACTGTCTTTCTTCGACCAGCAGACCACTATTTGACGTGGCCTTCAATCGAGCTGACTGACAAGCAGCTGGCCAGCTCAATGAAATCCCGCAAGGTCCTTTCACTGCAATAATAAAAGAAATGAAGGAAAAAAAGCCACACGCCATGACCGCTGAAAGGCAGATTATATAGTTGTGAAAGTGTTTCTGATTGACTAGGTTACGGATTAATTGATAGCACGTTCTATAAATGGTTAAGGAGGACTGCAGTAATTTTTCTGATGCATCACCTCTTAGAAAGAAAGTGGATACTGCCTTTTATAGGCTGAGTTTTAATAGGAAGTACTCCTTCGGGCTAAAATTATCATTTTATAATAATCACCGGTTTTACAATATCTGATTTTATCTGTTGATATGCAAATTTCTGTATATGCAAATAATATTTCTAATCAGCTGAGATATTTTTAGAAATTAATTTTTATTTCTGATCCAAATGTCTTCTTTTCATTCAAATTCTTAATTTATTCATTGCCGCGAAAGCTATTAACAGTTCCAGCAAAATAGTTATCAATATGAAACAATGCAATGAACCTGTTTTAATCGACAGAAACTGACTGGTAATGTGACAGTTATACTAATGTTTTCCATTCATTCTAAAAAGTAATAGAAATGCAAAAATAAACTTAAGATGAAGAAAAACCGTTTAGAAGAGACAGTCAAATTTAAATGAAGAAAAAGTTCTTACCTCTTGTTAAAATACTTCAATTTAAACGCATCAAATTTTTTAGGTTTATTTTTAATGCATTTTTTAGCAGTTCAATATTTTTAAAGCTTTCTATAATAGAATAAGAACCCCGCGTAATCTTTCTTATTCAAAACGCCTTCCAACGCAAACAGCAGGAAAATCAAAAGGACTTCTGTACCATTTGTTATGACTTGTTTTGACACGCTGAAAAACTCTTCGACGATTATTCTTTTATTTATATACATATCCCCACCGTTGCCAATTATTTCCACAAATCCTGTCATTCGAAAAAGAAACAAAAAAGCAATATATTTTGCAACTCGTGTTGACACATCTTGCAGCGCCCCCTTTAGTGAATAAATGTGAACAAATTGTCTTCGGCGAAGAAACCGTTTATATTTATTCCCGATTTCCAACTCTACTCGTCTCTGTCTGTATCTCTTAACGGAGTCTTCGCCTGCTTCCGGTGTTATTTATTTATCAAATTACGCAGCTTGGAACATTTGCCTGTTATTAAATTGACTCTGAGAAAAGCGTTTTTTCCCCTCTTCCCGTTCTTTGTTTTGCTGAACTGAAAAGTTCTTGACGTTTTATTTTGACATTATTTGTCGTCTATCTTGGAACAGAAAGATAAATAGTACATTTCAGCGAATTCTTTGAAATTTAGGGCTGAAGTTATTTTAAACTGCTTTAAAAATGTCAAATGTTACGAAATATTTTGACACTGAAATTTTGATGATTTCTTAAACGCATTAAGTCTAGTATTAAAATAATTAAAAGAGTTTTTTCTTATTTATTATCAGTATTTATGATTAAAAAATCTACAATTTTATGCCCTTTTATTATATGATTTCCACAAACATTTATAAAAACGGCGTTTGAAGTTATAAATCGCATTTAAAAAAGAATAAAATTTGAGACTAAGTAATTAGATTTCATATATTATATAACTATTAATTAGGCACAGTTATGCGTTTGAGGCGTAATGACAATTATAGGTTTCTGGTTCGTAAAGAAAACTATCGCTAATTGTATCTTATTAGTATTTAAAACGATATCTATAAAACTCAAAGAAATAAGTGAATAAAAATTAGTACACAGTTTTAGTACTGAAAGAGTAAACATTACCAAATTTTACATCAAATCAATCCACGGATTTATTGCTCTTTGTGACTGCATGAAAGTTAACATTATAATTAAAAAATGAAATCAACGATCGCAAATTATCACATTAGAACAATATTATTTTTTAGTCATTATTTTTCTTAAGTTTAAACCAGTTTGAAAAAATAATACTGGTAAAAGCAGGTCAACATGAAAACGCATATGCTTTCAAAGAAGCATACATAATAATAATGCAATACTGGTAAAAGCAGATAAAAATATTTCCGATTAAAAGATGTTGATGAGTATTGCCATCTATGCTCATTGCATATGCGATTTCGAGCTCCAATTATTCAAAAAATCCTAAAGAAAACAATATAATTTCACATTATGGTTACAATAGACGATAAAAATGTAAAAAATTGATGAAATTTTCGATATTTTTATTTTGATCTTTCTTGTGTATTTAGATTGTAAGCTACCGTTTGGGGGAAAAAACTATTTTGATATCTTAATTCGTTTGCTCAATAACAGCGTTTTTTTATTGCCGTTAGGAGGCCACACCCACTTGCTTTCATTTAGACAGCTGCAGCATAAAACAGTTTCGTTTTCCTTCAAATGCTGCTAATGAGCTTTATTCCTAATTTTGATTTTATGTAATTGTTTTAGCTTTGGCAGATGTTAAAAATTACTACGTTTTCTTTCTTTTGTTGTTTGTTTTTTTATTCGCTCGTCATATAATTCGTATTCAAATTGTTGGTTTCCTTTTCTTTGAAATTAAATACAAAAACAGTTCTATTCAGAGTTAAAATTGAAATTTGCTCTATTTTAAATTACATTTTTTTTCTTTCCCCGAATTTTGTTTTAAAAAGAATTTTATCAGTTTTCACTACCAAAAGCTTAAAGGCCATCCAAATAAAAACAGACATAGTCTGAAAATGCTAAGATAGATGGGCAAAGAAATCCTTTGATTCATAATCAAACAGTTCTAATGACATTTTGGAAGCTTCTACCAAATGCAATAAACCTGAAATAGTAAATTCACCATCTAAGATTGTGTATAATAGTTACATTGTTCTGTGCAATCACTTTAGTATTCTTTGTTGAAGAATATTGCTTGTCATGAATGCCAGGAAAAATTTCTTCAAATCCTTCAAGCAAGCTCCTTTGCTTTTTCATCAAAAATGTGTCTATCCTGTGGTAAAGAATTTGGTTCTGCATTTACCAGTGAAAGGGAACCTACAGAAAAAAACTTCGAATTGAACAACTAAGTTAGAGAAGCCTTCTTATCTTGTCGCAGAAAATATATCAAAATTTGATTGTTGTTTTGTTATAACTCAGAAAAAAAATCCAGTTCATCATATAAAATAATTTGTATCTTAATAATCATGTATTATATTGTTACAAGGGAACGAACGCCCTTGAAGCTCAGAGGGGAGAGCGATTGGCGACTGCGTCAAAGAGCTTGGCGCCATCTGGGTTGGTTTGGCGAAAGGAATAGTCTGGCAGCCGCCTGGATCTCTCACGGTGATTTCCGAAGCCTCGCGGCTCTTTAGCCCGGCCATATAAGGGACGGGCTACCGCATTCGGCAGTTATCTCTCTAGACTAGCGGATCAGTGAGCTATGTTGGCGTTTGCTGTTAACGTTGTGTTATTGAGCTCGCTGTGATTTACCGTTTGCTGTGCTATACCATAGCTGTTTTGCAGTCTGTGCTTATTGTGCATAAGGCTTGCATTTACGCTTTAAGTGACTGATTACTGCTGGATTGTGCTTACCTGAAGTTTTACTTTATCAAATCATCCTGTAAATAGCTGTAAATAAATCTGTTTGTGCTGTCCTCAAATAAAGTCCATTCAATCCGAACCCGCTACGCTAAAAACGTAACAATATTATCATTATATAAAAACAATGAAATGAAAAAAAAATCAAAAACAAGCAATGTCAAATTAGAAGAAAAACAAGAGGGTATAATTTATGCAGCAGGTGTATTTCAATTTGCTTCAAATTTTGTATTGTATTTGTTTATGGCTGCATATATAGTTCAAAAATGTTATATGAAAATAAATTAATCTTTGTGGCTAATGAAATGTTATTGAGCAAATCTAATTTTCATTTGAGCTTTTTTTTATGCAAAAAGGGAGCCGGTCTTGCTTTACCAGAAGTATTTCCTTCATATGCTTTGCGAATTCTTATCAAAATACAATTAATATAGGAATGTATATATTCCATAAAATAGACAATTATTTTAATAAACATGAATATTTAACAAATTTAAGTTGTTTCAATTATTTTTCTGGACTTTAGGAATCATTTAAAGGTAGTTTTAGCTTTTTCTCAAAATGAAATTTTATGATGACGTTCAATATTTAGTTACAATTCTGAAACTTTTCTTTAATGCTGCATGAACATATAATAATATAATTTTGCATTTATAGATAAATTATGTGGCTTAAATTTTTTCATTGAAGACCTCAAGTAATATTACAGCATTGATTTTTTAAAAATTTTCAAAATAAGTCAATAATATCAAGTTTTAAAGAAAAAATAATAATATTTTCAACTAATTTAAGCATGCAAAATATTTTGTAGAATTAAAAAATGTATCTGAAAGAATTGAAATAGTTCATTTATAATATATTTTAATGCGCATGGAACATTTTGAAATTTTACTCTATTTTCTTTCTTTTTTTTTCAATTTTTTACCAACAAAATCGAAAAGTTATTGCTGAATTTTTTGTTGTTGCATTAGATTGATAAAATGCAATTACCATGAAAATTTCAAATTGAGAAACTTTGGTTTCAACGTCCACTATACCCTTTTAATAAATTCATTTAGATAACTGAAATTCGGTATGTGATTTTGTTTCTAAAATTGTTGTTTTGTCTCAAATTTTAGTCAGTTCTAAATGATATACCCGATACTGCATTGTAAATTTTTTTATACATAAAAAATTGCTTTTATAAAAAGTATTATCATAATTTTGTGATTTGTAGTCTCGAGTCAGTAATATACTTGTCTATTTTCTGTTATAATATATTAAAATTATATTATTGTCTGAAATGCTTTTTAATTAAAAAATAAATGGAAACCGACGATTTTAAAAATCACCGTAGCTGGTTTTAAACATAAATTTGATATATTTTTAACATTAGTAGCCAACATTTTATGCATAAAGCCTGACAAAAAAAATTAAGAAACAAATAATAAATTAGTTAATTGCAAGATTAAAAGTTAAATTTTTCGTTATTAAAATTTTTGAAAAAAAAATTAAATCAATAATTTTATTAAAACAAATTTTTAATCGTATCAATTTCTAAAAGTTTCTTTTAGAATTCTGTTCTAGCAATTGTCCTTTTCTTATGTATTCTTGTTCGTCAAAATTCAAAAATATTTCATTTTTGAAAATTTACTTTTCGAGTATTTGTTTGAAATTGAGTGGCGTACTATAGTTTTCTTTTGTTCATCGTTAAATCAAAATAAAAATAAACAAATGTAAGAACATTTACAATTAATAAATGTCACCACAAAAGAAAAATTGCATTTATAGAGTATTTCAATTTTTTAACATCGCCATCTACGTATATGCTTTAATTTTAGTAAAAATGCAATAAGAGTTGAAAGAAAGTTGTACGAGAATGAAATGGGTACCGATAGAAAGATTGCATTAATTATGAATTATAATTTTTTTGGAAATAATTGTCTACAAAGCCTTGGTAGTAAAAGATGCAACAATTTAATTTCTCATATCATGAAGTGTTGTCGACGGACACCTGCTTGATTTACTTTTCTAACTTTCGTTTGAGCGATTGGCTTATGTCTGCTTTTATGTTTAAAGAATAATGAAATGAGCATTAATTGTAACGAGTTTGAATTTTTTAGAAGTATTGTGAAAAAAAATTATCACTGTAATGGTAATATTTTGAATTTCAAGAAGGCATTAATTAAAGCGGTAAGTTTATTTTTCCAGCTTTTGTCCAAAGAAACCAAAAAATATCTGTTAATTTCTAATTAATTTAATATTTAATTTAATTTTGCTTTTTGAAAAATATTCCAATTGTTTTTTTCTCTTGTTCCTTTTTTCTAAAGAATATGTGAGTAAAATTTGGTTGAAATTGTCCAATCACTTTGGAGGGGTGACTTTGGAAATATACACGTATACCTAAAATGTCTTTTATTTATATCTAGATTGAAAGAAAAAGGGTCCAAAGTGAATATTTGCTATATTTCACTGTTCTAAGAATCACACAACCCTCAAGTCCTCAAATATCTGGACCTCAAATATCTGTGGGGGTGCTCACGGCCATTCTCAAGGTAGGTACTTTTTATGTAAAGAGAGAGTGTTAACACGATTTTTTTTTGAATTTGAGAAAACCACTGTACATCAAATTTTACATTGTGGAGGTTTTCTATTCTTTAAATTCATTCAAGTTTTTCCTTTTCCTTTCACGAACATGGTAAATAGAGAATATATTGCAAACGTCAGAAATTCGAACTCGATTTTGATTAATCTAACTCGCATTGTGTCTATCGTTCGGTTTGTGCGTGAACCTGATAACCCAAAAAAGCTTGGAACTAGATGGCTGAAGTTTAGAATATGGAATAACGATCAAATATTTCTGTGAAACTTGAGACAAATGTATTCATAGAAATTGTATTTGTCTAGCTGTTCTAATGAAAATGAACTCGACAACTTTAAAACATAAAACGTCGGGTTAATAAATTTTAATGTATAATTTTGCAATCTAAAATCTAAACAAAATTTGAACCCAATCCGTCAAACTATTTACAATTCATCAAACCATTGATCGCATGCCGGTCTGTATTTCCATACACAACCAAAAGCAATAAATCATAAGCAGCATGACTGAAATCAATTATATTTGGCATGCCATCTCGTAATTTC